>QAOA01000060.1:0-46592 GCA_003255065.1 Cercis canadensis
CTTCACCAGATTGTGGATCATAAAATCTCTCTATCAAACTAATGACCGTTGATTTCCCACTCCCACTTTGCCCTACCAAAGCTGTAGTAGTACCACTTGGTATTGAAAGAGTAAACCCATTGAATATCAGTTCATCTGGTCTTGCAGGGTAACTAAAGCAAACCTCCCTCAGTTCTATATCTCCACGAATATCATCTAGCTGTCTACCATTTGTGTCATAAGCGTCAATCTCCGGCTGCCTTTTAATCGTTTCAAACATCTTAAATGCAGCAGCTTTTCCTGCAGCAAATGCACTCAGGCTTGGAGAAGCCTGGCCAAGAGACCTGTGGAATATGATTAAGCAATTCAATTTTTTGAAATATAGGTCCATCTTTTGCAATATGATAGCAGAATGCAACTTACACGGAGCCAGCCAATACTACAAACAATACATTCATGACGTCCCCTCCTGTATATCCTTTCTCTACTACCATTTTCCCACCATACCATGTAGCCAAACCATAACTGCAGAAAGCAACACAATAAAGGAATCCCACACCGAAACCTGAAGCCATCCCCTCTTGCACACTATTCTGGTAAGCTTTCATTAACGATTGATTATATTTAGTTATTGCTTGCTTCTCCCCAGTAAAGGATGCTACCTGCATTGAAGGAAGGAACATTTTTTTGTTTTTATATATATTTTTCAGATATGGAAAGGAACAATCACAAGTTCTCTCCAATATTTTGCTCACTGTTCGAATAGAACCAATTGTCTGCTCTACTACAGTTGCTGCTGCAGAATAAGCTGTTTGTCCACGCGATGATGTCTTTCCTGTAACAATGGCCATTGCAGCACCAGAAAAGACAAGAGGTGGAATAGAAGATAGCATGACAAGGGTTAGAAGCCATCCCTTGATGAATGCTATGATAAATCCTCCTAGGAAAGTTCCCATTAACTGTATGAACTGTCCAACCTGAAATGAAATTTTGAAGACAATAAAGAAATGAGTTTTACCTTAAACTGCATTCTGTGATGGTTGGAGAAAGAAAATTGACATGTTGTAAGAGTTGTATGGTGCTAAATTAATACCTTTTCACCCATGGCATCTTGAATAAGAACAGTATCTCCTGACATCCTTCCAATAACCTCACCAGTATTTGTTTCCTTATCAAAGAAGCTGATATCTTGCCTCAAAATTGTCTTGAGATATAAACTTCTTATTCTTGCAGCCTGTCTCTCCCCAGTGACCATCCAGCAAGTCACCTCTGACATATTGGAATTATGGTTATTGGCTTTTGTTTCATAATAGTCTCAATTATGTTACTAGTAATACGTAAATTATCAGCAGAGAATCGCGTGTGCTTACGGAGAAATGCTGCAGCAAAGGAACCGACAGCCAAGTATACAAACCTCAGAGCCACCTGAGCACAAAATCAAGAACTATGACATGAAAAATAGGAGAATTTGAACTTGTAATACTTGACTTCAAACTGTAAAGGGTGTTGCATAGCTGAAGCAGAACCATGCTCAAGTTATACTTTGTTGGCTTTAGATATGTCACATAAATTAGTAGAGAAAGAAATTAGTCATTAAGTACCTTTGAAACTTGATCAACAACTGTTTTGGAATCTGAGTTTTCTCCAAAAGCATTAATTATGTCTCCCATAATTATAGTCATTAAGGGCATAGTGACTCCATTCCCTACAGCACCTATAGTCCCTACAGTCATCAATAAACAATCTAAAGAGTCTGCAAATGTGAAGAGCTTGTAAAAGGGTACTGTGTTTTTGCTTTCTTCTTTGCCCTTGCCCTTCTCTGACTCTTGTTTGTTGTCAGTAACTGGTTGCTGACTTGGCCCTGTTGTTTCAGATGTGCTAATATCTCCATCCAAGCTAGTCTCCCCTGCCATTTTCTTGTTATGAACCTTTTGCAAACTTGAGGTGGGTGAAGATGGCAAACCAGGAAGCAACAGAGGAATAAAAGAAAATTCAAGTTGGAAGTTCCAGTTGCCAACTAATGCTAGTTAGCTTAGCTTCTGGACACAAAGGAAAAGAATATAACAGAATTAGATACTCAAAACAATCTATAGGGTACTCTGAAGTTACCACTTTTTTGAGTATGGGCCAAGTGGGTTAATGAAGCGTTACTTTATAGATAACAAAAAGTCAAAAACCAACATGGGTCAAATAAACAATGGCTGAAATTTTAAGTTGAAAACTTCGAACTCCTCCAACCCCAAGTTGTCTAAATATAGATCACTGTTTTAATCAACCTAAAATTTGATATTTATTATCATTATAACCGAATATGAATTTCTTGATCACCAAGCAACTCTAGTTTCTTCTTTTTAATTTATATTTGCAGACTTTTCCATTCTTTAATGTTGTTGCCTTTTTCACTAATAAAAAAAGAAAATATGAAAGACTATTCACTTAATGAAAGACACCGTTCTAAACTAATATTTCTCTCAATTTATTTTCGACTCTTATGGTACCAATGGAAAACCTGGTAGCAATTACTTAGCAATTAGCACCATCATGTAATTGTCGTAAAGTACACATATAGAATCAAACCTAATCTCATCAATAATTGTCGCTTACCACTCTCTTTTCTCTAGATACCCATTACATCAAATTGAATGGATAAATAAATTATTGATTCAATTGACCAACTCATAAATTTAAGAGTTTATTATTCTTAAGTGTTTAGTGTTAGAGAAAAAAACAATTCAATTATAAATATAAGAGACCTCCAGTTTAAAGCTTTTTATACGGTATGAAATAACTAAAATATATTTTAGTGTTATATGATTATTTTTGTCACATATGTGATTATTCTTTGGTACCATAAAATCATTTTATTCACATATATAGTTATTTTATTAAAAAATAAATGTAAGAATATTTTAATCATTTTAGACAATATAAAAAACACTAAACTAAAAATCCTCATATTTAGAATTGAATTATTTTTCAGACATCAAATACTTAAGAATAATAAACTCTAAATTTAATCTCTAGCTCCCTATTTATTGTTTTTTTTTTATTGGACCCTATTTATTGTTCTTTGTCCTTTAGTCATTGTTGTATTTATATTCTATCTATTATTGAATTTTATTCAGCTAAAGAAACTAGTGGACCATACCACTAATTAAAATAATTTACCTTAGCCTGTCCATATAACATCATCCTAACTATAGACGTTTTCCCAAATCACACGTCCACATACATACAAATTTAGATAAATAAAATCCTTCTGGGTACTTAATTATTTTTTGGTCAATAGCCTTGGTTTTGCCCCTTTTAACTCCATTTTGGTGTTATTAAAGAAAAAATTTAAAAAGAAAGAAAGAAACTATTTAAAATCGCAAAGTAAAATTTCATTGATGGTTTTATGATCGAATATTGTATTACATTATTTTATAACTTGGATTTCATGTTTAAATGCCGCAATTTTGGAAGGAAAATAATATTTACACATCTATTGAGTAAAACTTTTAATTAGTGGAATTTTTTTAAAAAAATCATGAACTCCATGAACAGAAATAATAATAATAATAATAATAATAAAGTATGGCTTTTTTTTTGTTGGGTAGCTACAATATTAAAATGAGTGTCAAAGAAGCATAACAACTTAATACACACTCTGCAAGTTAATTGTATCTCATTTTATCAATCAATTCGTTTTGCTTACTTCATAATCATATATTCAAATTTGACGACTTAGTCTATCACAATCATATTTTATAATTGATATTGTATGCATTTTATTTGGACATGTCATAGTATTGAAAAGATATCAACAATAGTCCACAACAGAGTCCTCATTGCATGGCCTACTGAAATCTAATTTTGTTCAATTATCTTCAAATTCTTATAATTTCAAATTGTGGTTACTCTTTTTTCATCCACTGATTTTGGGATAAGAGTTTACGCAATAATATCATTTTCCAACCTTAAAACAAAGAGAAAATTCTACCATCAAATATGATGTGCTTGATGAATAAAATCATTTTTGAATGGTCAACTCTGGTTTTCCCCTTTCACTATTAAGGCTGCTTTGGGAATATCTATTTATCTATATAATAATAATAATGTGGAGCTGACAAGTGGTATGCCGTGTGAATTTCTTTCATTCAAGAGTATTTAAAAAATAATATATAATATGAATCATATGTGCTTTATAAATAAATAAATAACTGAAAAAATAATTAAAATTCATGACATTAAATAACTTCTATAAATAGCACATGAATATCAATTTGAAATCAATGTCTTAATTGCCTTGCTTAATTAGGGCATTATCATAACTAAATACAGTGATGAAAATTAAATTAAATTAAATAAATCAGAAATTAAAAAGAAAAAACCTTCTAATAATTATGATGATAATCAACTAAAAATTTTTATTATGATAGTGTATGAGGTCAAAATTTTTATTACTAAATCTAATTATTTTGAATAATTGCAATTCAATTTAATTTTGGAAGTCCACCACCACCAAAATTATAATCCATTATTATTCAATTTCGGTTGAAATAAATTGTCAATTACTCTCCTTAATTTTAGTCATGTAATAATTGTTGATTTTTGAATTTGAATTTTGAAATTAGTGTTATATGTTTTTGCCTCCATAGTCCTCTATATATAATGCACCACATGTGAGTCACTCATATTAATATGAAGTAAGTTTAACATAAATATTTATATTTTATTATTTTTATCACCAAAAAAATTGATTTATATTTTATTTGGAATTCAAAATTTGCAAGTGCAAGTACAAATTTTTTTCAAAAGAAAAAAAAAAAGGAGATTTCTCTTATATGTTTCCTTTTCACTATTATACAAAAACCAAAGCAAAGATGCAAGTACTGTTTTTCTTTCATCTTGCTATTGCTCATAGGCATTCTTTATTCAAGTTTATAGAACTAAGCCAAAAGATCTAGGATGTAGGTCCCCTGAACAATGAAACAATATTGTTCACATGTGATGAAATGAATGATGATGCAAATAGGGCTGTTAAAAACCCTCAACTTTCAAAATTGATGTAAGGAGGATAACTATGCAAGATGCTATCAGTTTTTTTAAAAGCAAACAGAGGGAGCAAACTGCAGATATTCAAAAGAGAAGGTCATTAGCAGATGTTTCTACCAGTATAAAAGAATCTGTTTTGAGGAGATGAAGTGCATGTATGGGAGAAACATCTATCCAAGGTCAGCAATAAATAATTTTTTGGAGATCCTATTCCAGTAACTTTCAATGATGTTGCAGATGGCGAGATTCCAAAAGGTTCAAAAGTAGATAGAAATAGTGCCTAATTTTATTGCTGAAAATCAAGTTCATGTTTTACTTTTATTCTTATCCATGTTATTATAATATTATATATTGTGAGCGCTTACATATTAAAACTATAACACAATTCTTAAGGTACAAAAACAGTTCCCAATACCCATTTATAAAATGGAATGAGTCCAATATGATACTTTTAACAAACTCAAGAAAGAAAGAAAAAAATCAGCATTAGCATTTAATTACTGCAATTATTTTTTTTGGTCCACTAAGGCTATACTACAAGGGTAACTTATTTTATTTGAGTTTAATTCTATGAAAGAAGTTTTATTAAAAATGAAAGCTTCCTTTTCTTTATATTCTCATGATTAAGTTCCTTTTCTTTTTATAAAATGATTGCTCAAAATTGGCTAGGAATGTAACAAAATTAAGACACTTCATTTTGATATATTTAAATAGATACTAAGGTTGAGGTTGATATAATTTTGTTAGTTAAGTTCCTATTTTTTATAAATTTTACAGGTGATCTTCAATATGTTGTGCCTGTGCATTTCTTGAAATGCTGGGAAATGGGTGATAGACATGTACTTTGCTTATATATATATAGTCTGAATATGAGTCAACAACATATTTCAAAGTCCCACAGATATGATACTATTATTTCAGATATTCAGCATCTTTTGCAGCGCATGACTAGGAGGTGAAAATTAAGCCATTTGTATATGACATTTATAATTCAAAATATTTTCCTAATAGTAAAGTCAATCTAAGAAGAAATTTACATACACAATTGTAAAAATTGAAAGATAAAGAATTTAATTCCTTGGTTTTTTTAATTTTTTATTAATAAAAATATCTTCATCCTTCTACATTGTGTATATTAAAATTGTAAATGTGTCCTTTGTCAAGTTCATGAGTTTATATGTCTTAGTTATGTTATATTCTATCAAGTCCATAATATAGGAGAGAATGTTGAAGTAGATAATCTTTTTTTGCTTATTTTGTGAATAATGGAGCAAAGAATCTTTTTCTTATTTTATTTTATTATCCTCAATATGTTCCTAATTATTTTGCCAGCCATCATGTCAAAGGTGTAATGGCTAATTGGAATTTAACTTATGGCCTAAATGACCAAATCTAAGAGGTATGACAAATAGCATATTTCATTAAGAGGGACCATTGCCATCAAGCTTGCATATAGATGAAAGGAATTTAGTGATTACCACAAGTTAGAAATTTCTAATTCCATATCATAGAAAACATGCTCAAACGGGTCACTTGAGCAGTTTTGAACATGTCTTATTCAAATAATGTTGAGAAACTTGAGTTTCTTAAGAACTATGTTGTGCTTTTACTTTCATGGGTATGGTAACTTTGAGTCTATTTTGACTTTAGTTTTATATTTATGAAATCTTGAATCGTATGCTATTTGTTTACTACCTTTTGTTTTGTGTTTACTCTAATTTTATTCCATGTGAGTGTAGTTTGATATGCTAATAAAATAATGTATACATGTATGTAGAGTATTTATGCATTGCAATTTTTTAACATCTAGAGTAAATGGCCAATGACATGTTCAAAGGCAAAGCCTCCATATTTGGTTGTTGGTTAACTTTTAAAGTTGATCTATAATTTAATTATTAATATATAATTAGAAAATGTATTACAAAAAAAATAAATAGGATAAATAATTGGGTTATTCATAGCATTAATTGAAATAAGTATACTAAAATTCTTGACTAAATAACATTTGGATTTCAAGATTAAGTTCACTCAATAGCAAGCCACACTTGAAACAAATTAGTAGTAGAACCATCAATCATATTGTTATAAATAATGGTTTACATTTTTCTTCATATTTTTATAAACAATATTACAATACAATATGGTTATTAAATTATATACGATTCCAACTACGTTCTTTTGTTTTTTGGTGGTGGGTGGGGGGATGGACATGGGTGCATAAATTTTTGTCCATGTTAGAAGTCGGAGTGGTCCAAAGGTGTTATCGATATATTTAGGTGGAAGGATCATAAAAAGCACAAAAAAGGTGGTCTACGAAGATGTGTTCCATAAGATCAACCAAAAAGAAGATGTGTTCCATAAGATCAACCAAAAATGTATATTATAAATCTTAAACCCTGTAAATTCTAAAGATACTTCTACAGAATAAATGTGTATTTATATATTTATTTATTGATCCTGTAATATAATTTTAGGTACACAGGGAAGTGGTGATTCCTTAGCAGATAATTATATCAGTAGCAGTTTAAATCAAGTACTAGATATTATTTCACCGATGTGATATCACATTATCAAATTATAAAAAATCGTGTAAGTAAAAAGTGATTACGAATTACATTTTGTGCCACCCCCGCCTGGCCACGCATCGCGCGGGGCAATAAACTAGTATAAGTATAAAACTATAAGCCCAAACAAGTTAAGAAAAGTAAATGCAGTTCAAATCAATAGCAGTTCAAATCAAGTACTAGATATTATTTCACTGATGTGATATCACATTATTAGATTATAAAAAATCGTGTAAGTAAAAAGTGATTACGAATTACATTTTGTGCCACCCCCGCCTGGCCACGCATCGCGCGGGGCAATAAACTAGTATAAGTATAAAACTATAAGCCCAAACAAGTTAAGAAAAGTAAATGCATGCATCTTTGACTACAAGAACAGGCCAAAAAGAGAACAACCTTTTTCCTCTTTGCATAGTGCCATTTCCATACCACTTTTTAAAAGAAAAGAAAGCAGTATAAGCAGTTAGGGTAAAACAATGGGTTTCTCCATTATCCACCTTCTTGTATCATCATTTCTTCTTTGCTCTTTCTTGCAGGAACCAGCGCATGGCATTAAGGAGGCAAGCTCTTTTTTCTCATGAAATTCTACTCATGTTTTGCTTATATTGCTAAACTTTCAATAATCACCATGTTGATGAAATTGTTTTTATCTTCTCAAATACCAAAGTTACAAAGTATAGCATTGGCTTACAAATAAACATTTTCACTAACCGTGGCTACTCAGTTTTGTCTTGCAGTCTTACGTTGTATACTTAGGAGCACATTCTCATGGCCCAAATCCTTCTGCAACAAATTTTCATTATAATTTACTAGCCTCACACATTGGAAGGTATTGAATTTGATGAACTGTTTTTAATGCTATATATAGACAGAAGAAAAGAAACTGACAACTTGAATGCGTGTTTAATGTTCATTCATAGCCATGAGAAGGCCATGGAAGCAATCTTTTACTCGTATAATAGACACATCAATGGCTTTGCTGCAGTACTTGAGGAGGAGGAAGTAGCAGAGATTGCGAGTAAGTGAATCATTACCATGTGCTTCGATTGTCATCAACATATTCCAAATATAGTATTAGTGCTTTTAACTCTGTTTCCTCTGTTAATATTATTGACTATACAAATTACTATGATGTTTGGATGGGTGCAGAAAACCCAAATGTAGTGTCTGTGTTCTTGAACAAAGGGCATGAACTGCACACTACCCGGACATGGGAATTTCTTGGACTAGAGAGAAATGGAATAGTTCCTAAACACTCGGTTTGGAAGAAGGGAAGAAATGGTGAAGATACAATCATTGCTAACCTTGATACTGGTTACTTTCTTTTTTCACCACTCACCAAATAGGTTAATCTTCAGACACTAGATTCTTCTTATTTTTTTTAGTCCTCCTTCATATGATCATTTACACTACTCTATGGTTTTCTTTTGTGCCTGGATCATATTTGCATTCTCTGTTTATCATTTGCAAGTGGAAGGATCACCAGAAAGTTAATGCTTCACATTTTGCATATAACTTGGGGCCACTGATCTCTTGTCAATTGCCACAATTTATTGACAATTTCTTGCATAGGTGTTTGGCCTGAATCCAAGAGCTTTAGCGACGAAGGAATGGGCCCTGTCCCATCAGAGTGGCGAGGAATCTGCCAATTTGACAATTTTCATTGCAACAGGTCAACTGAACAATGCAGTGTGATAAAGAAACATTTTTCCCCCTTCATTCTAATAACCTTTCTATATATGTTACATATGCACTACACAGGAAGTTGATTGGAGCAAGATTCTTCAGCAAAGGTTATGAGGCAATTGTTGGCAAACTTAACGAATCGTTGTATACAGCACGCGACTACAATGGCCATGGCAGTTTTACTCTGTCAACAGCTGGGGGTAATTTTGTTGGAGGAGCAAGTGTTTTTGGTCTTGGTAATGGCACGGCCAAGGGTGGATCCCCCAGAGCCTGTGTTGCAGCCTACAAGGTGTGCTGGCCTCCAGTTAATGGCACCCAATGCACTGATGCAGATGTCATGGCTGCTTTTGATGCTGCTGTAAGTGACGGTGTTGATGTTATTTCATTTTCTCTGGGTAAGCCTGTTCCCACACAATTATTTGAAGATGGGTTTTCCATAGGGGCCTTCCAAGCAGTTCCAATGGTATATTGGTAGTTAGCGCTGGAGGGAATTCAGGACCGAAACCTGGAAGTGTAACTAATGTGTCACCATGGATGTTCACCGTTGGTGCTAACACAATAGATAGAGACTTTGCTAGTTATGTTGCACTTGGTGACAAGAAGCACCTAAAGGCATCATCATTTGTCATTTTAGGTTATGTTAATAATTGTGTCACTTCCAATTTTGCTTCAACCAAGTTTTGCTTAAAACAACATTAAAATTATGGAATGTGCTCATTATTTTATATCAATTACAGGGAGCTAGTCTTTCTACAGGATTGCCATCTGAGAAATTATACCCTTTGATTAGTGCTGTAGATGCTAAAGCTGCTAATGTGACCATTTACTTGCTTTTTATGTGATGGTATCTTATAGTCGTGCAGGCAAGTTGAGGAATGCTATGCGAGTTTTGACCTTGATGCAGAATGCTGGAGTTGAACCTAATTTATCTATATGTAACACTGCTATCTATGTTTTGGTGAAGGGGAACAAACTAGTAAAGGCACAGAGATTCTTGGAAAGAATGCAGCTGATAGGAATCATACCCAATGTTGTCACTTATAACTGCTTGATCAAGGGGTACTGTGATTTGCGCCGGATTGAAGATGCAATGAAGCTTATTACTGAAATGCCATCTAAGGGATGTCCCCCGGATAAATTTAGTTACTATACTGGGATGGCTTTCCTCTGTAAGGAGAAAAGAATTGAAGAGGTAAACCAGTTAATGGAGAGTATGGTAAAGGATAATAAATTAATACCGGATCAGGTTACATATAATACTCTTATCCATATACTTTCAAAGCATGGACATGCAGATGATGCACTTTGTTTTTTAAGGGAAGCAGAAGGGAAAGGTTTCGATGTAGATAAAGTTGGGTATAGTGCAATAATTCATTCTTTCTGTAAGGAGGGCAGGATAGGTGAGGCAAAGAGTTTAGTGAATAATATGTACTTGCAGGGCTGTATCCCACATGTAGTGACATATACTGCCATTATTGATGGATTTTGTCGGACAGGGAAGGTGGATGAAGCTAAACAGATGCTGCAGCAGAAGTACAAACATGGCTGCAAACCAAATAGTTGAATGGCCTCTGTCACACTGGAAAATCATTAGAGGCAAGAGAGATGATGAATGCAAATGAGGAGCATTGGTGGACCCCAAATGCCATCACTTATAGCGTTGTGATGCATGGTTTACATGGGGAGGGAAAATTGTCTGAAGCCTGTGATTTAGTTAGGCAAATGGTTAAAAATGGATTTTTTCCAACTCCAGTTGAAATCAACTTGCTCATTCAGTCTCTTTGTCAAGACCGGAAAATAATTGAGGCTAAAAAGTTTATGGAGGAGTGCCTAAATAAGGGTTGTGCGATTAATGCTGTAAACTTTACTACTGTCATTCATGGGTTTTGTCAGATTGGCGACTTGGAAGCTGCTTTATCTGTGCTTGATGACATGTATTTGAGCAATAATCATCCTGATGCAGTCACATATACAACATTGATTGATGCACTGGGGAGGAAAGGTAGAATAGACAAGGCTACTGAACTAATAATGAAGATGCTTAGTAAGGGTTTGGTTCCTACTCCTGTAACATATAGGACAGTCATCCACCGGTAATGTCAATGGGGTAGAGTGGAGGATTTATTGAAATTATTGGAAAAAATGCTTGCCTGGCAGACATGTAGGACAGCATCTAATCAGGTTATTGAGAAGCTTTGTCATTTTGGAAACCTTCAGGAGGCTGATAAACTCTTAAGGAAGGTTTTGAGAACAGCATCCAAAATTGATGCAAATACATGNCATCCACCGGTACTGTCAATGGGGTAGAGTGGAGGATTTTTTGAAATTATTGGAAAAAATGCTTGCCTGGCAGACATGTAGGACAGCATCTAATCAGGTTATTGAGAAGCTTTGTCATTTTGGAAACCTTCAGGAGGCTGATAAACTCTTAAGGAAGGTTTTGAGAACAGCATCCAAAATTGATGCAAATACATGCCATGTTCTTATGCAGAGTTATATGAGTAAAGAAATTGCTTTGTCAGCATATAAGGTGGCTTGTTGAATGTTTAGCCGTAATTTGATTCCTGACTTGAAGTTGTGTGAGAAAGTGAGCCAAAGACTAGTGTTAGATGGAAAGTTGGAGGAGGCTGATAATCTTACGTTACGATTTGTTGAGCGTGGATGTATAACACCCCCAAAATGAGATGAAATTCTGAAGTTAGCCGCTGTTCTACCCTCAAATGATGATAGAGATGATTCTGTTTCCTCAATTCATCATTTTCCCTTGTTGGTATTACATCTCTGGGCACTTCAATGTGGTATGGGATTTTCTTTCTTTTTAATTTTATGGTTTTAAGACTGTATGATCATAGTTGCAATAAAAATAATCATACTATTTTCTAGTTTAGTTGCAGAATTGTTTCTTGTGTTAAGTGAAAATGATGGTTATAGTATTTTTGACCCGTTGATGAGTTGGAGATACACATTGTCTTAGCTTTTCTGCAATTTTCCACTTCATGTGGCTGTAACTTTCTGCTTCAGTGAGAAATCAAGAGTACAAATGTACAATTAGGATGATAGGATATCCCCTCCAAATGTGACAATAAGAGAAACAAGAAAACTTGAATACAATAGAACCTTCTAATCCTCTTGAATATTCCTTACAGATAGATCTACTAGGACGAACATGGTGTACAAAGCCAATACAATAAAACCATGTCAATTACCATTTTAACAATATCAATCCTGTAGGGACCAGTGTCTATCTTTTTTAGAGGGAAATGGTAACTGATATGGTTTTATTGTTTTATGGGGAAAAGCACAAACATGACTGCACGTAATGCTACAATGCTATTTGCTGATTACATTTTGAAGACTTCTAAAGAAAGATGCTTTTTAAATTAAATTTTGGTCGTGAAGATTCTACTGATAAATGGATTTTTTTATTGAAAATTCAGTTAATGAATTTTTCTTTTATGTTATAGATTAAATCTTCAATAATCTGCAACTGAGGAGTTGTGGCAGGCCCCCAATTTGCTTTAACAATTGCAATCATATTACACAGTAAGAACATTTGTTGGCAGAGTGAAGAACTACTAACGGTTGGCTCTTACTGAATACTGAGTAAATTGAACCATCATCAGAGAATTAGGAGTGCTTGACTTGGTTGGCTTATTGGAAATGGCAGGTATGCTACTTTAAGTTTGAATTTTACATAGGCATGTTTGATATGCATAGAAAGCCTCTGTAAAAATTAGGCAAGTCTGAGTACTTTGTCATGTAGTGCTTTACCCATATTCTTTCCAGTATGATCTGAGAACATGGAAATGGACCCAGGTAAATTTATGGTGATAGAATGGCATTATACCTTCTGAACAAACTTGGAACATGTGGGTATAGTTTTGAAGAGATACACATTGTAGATACCTTTAATTTGAATGGTCCTTCATAAAAGTTCAAGCAATTGATATTGTTCGATCATAATCTGATAGTTACAGCTGCTTTGTTGCTTACAACTATGCTGGGGTAAGAATTCATTACAACCTGGAAGAAAAAAAGGCACAAAAAGGAAAAAGAGGAATAAGAGAATGGTGGGGTTTTGACAACCTTCTTTTGTATTGTGGTCAGATCTTGTTCTGGTCAGTTTGCACACCTCAACTAGCTACTCCATATCCCCGGACAGCCGAGTTAAGTTGTGGGCATCTCAACCAGTTCACCTCAATTTGGTTGAAGGCAGGAAATTTATGGCCAAGGTGGGAGATTTANGGTCCTTCATAAAAGTTCAAGCAATTGATATTGTTCGATCATAATCTGATAGTTACAGCTGCTTTGTTGCTTACAACTATGCTGGGGTAAGAATTCATTACAACCTGGAAGAAAAAAAGGCACAAAAAGGAAAAAGAGGAATAAGAGAATGGTGGGGTTTTGACAACCTTCTTTTGTATTGTGATCAGATCTTGTTCTGGTCAGTTTGCACACCTCAACTAGCTACTCCATATCCCCGGACAGCCGAGTTAAGTTGTGGGCATCTCAACCAGCTCACCTCAATTTGGTTGAAGGCAGGAAATTTATGGCCAAGGTGGGAGATTTACGAGGAAATTCTTTGTCGTCTCATTTCAAGAAATCCCTCTTACCAATAGTGGAATTTGAACCTGTTACTATGCACCTAACCACATACACATGCTTATCTTCATCATAAGACAACCCTTGGTTTGCATTCAGGAGATAGAGATTAGTTTTCATGTGCAAAGGCACTGTAATAAACCTTGTTGTATGTTCGCTTGGGGCTGAGCCATAGTTTACTGTTGTCTCCCAAGTGATCGTATTATATGAAATTTTTTAGTAATATATCCATTTTCTGTGCAAGTCCCTTGCGCACATATTAGTCTATGAAAGTTGTAATCATTTTATTTAAGTGATAGATGGATAATCCTTCAACTTTTTTGTTTTTACTATTTACCAGTTCAATGATTATTCAGTTTTCACCTTAATAAAGTAAATATATATGATTGTGAATCTTTGGGCATTCCCAAAGTAGTACTATCTATGAATTCTGCTTGTTGATATGTTCCTGTCGAGTAGTCTTATTTTGTTAGTGGGATAGGAATTAGGGGCTTGTTTGTTTACCTGTTTTATTCTCTGTTTTCTAGTTTTAAACATAAAAACACAATCTGCCTGGAGGAGCTATTTTCACTTTCAAGTTTTTAAAACTCGTGAGTTTTAAAAGCTGAAGAAACTAGTGTCTTTTAAACATAGAAAACACAACTTAAACAAACACGCCTTAAGATTCTTAAGAACTAGACGTATTNCTAGTGTCTTTTAAACACAGAAAACACAACTTAAACAAACACGCCTTAAGATTCTTAAGAACTAGACGTATTTCTTCCACGCAATAATGTTGTGGGATTGTATGGAATCTTGCTAATTATAATATATAGAATTATGAATTCATTGAATGCAGTTCATACTTCGTAGTAATAGCCGTGTTTCTCTTGAAGTCTCCCAATTGATTAAAAGACACTACTTTGATATAAAATAAAAATTAATTTCTATAAGTAAAAATATCTAAAAGTTACTTGTTGATTAATAATTTTCCATTTGTCTTTTTTTTGGGGGGTTTACTTGAAGCTACACAATAAAAAGTAGTCAGTTCTCTCTCAAAATCTCACTTCACCCGCTCTCAATAGAATATCATATCGGTATTACCTCTACAATAGTGTACCAAGTGCTCAACTAGAGCCTCTCTTGAGACTCCCCCCTTGTCTCACATCAAAAGAAAAATAAGTTATCATTTTTCTCACCATTAACCAACAACCATAACTAGCTACATCATAATTAATTATTTGAAAGTCAACTTCGTAAGAGTTTATAATTGTGTGGTGTTAGAACTTGATTTAAAAGACCTAATGATAATAAAAGAAAGTGACTTCCAAGTAGCTACCTCCCACATACCAAGAATTTATCAAAAAACTTAATGGTTTTATATGGTTATTATTTTTATATATATGAATATCATGTGTAAATTATACGGTTATTTTGTTCGTATATATGATTATCATATACATATATAAATGGATAACCACAGTGTTGAGGATATTTTTATCATTTTGCACTATGCGGCGACACCTACTTTCCAAGCTTTTGGCACCTTTTGATATTTTTTTTTTCAAGTTTTTGAACCTAAGAGGAAAAAACTCAATTCATAATTACCACATACATACTTTTTTGGAGTAATTAAGGATTCTCAAAGTGTGCTAGTCCAAGCAGCCATACGTATATATCAATATGCAAATTTGATCCCTTGCAAAAAATTTCTAACATTTTGGAGAAACACAATCAATGATCAGCATAGACACCAAAAATAAAGCAGCAAATACTGCCAAATTTGATTAGAAACATGCACACTTGAAGGAGTGGTGCTCAAACACTGATTGTAAAATCAATACCTAATTAATCAAGCTGGTGGACACCACCTACTAATGCTTTTAATAATCGCATGCACTTCAGGTCACGTTGAAAAGATGATTCTGTTTGCCTCCATTTGCAGGATCAATCAATAGCTGATCTGAAGAGTCTGCAAATGTGAAGAGCTTGTAAAAGGGTACTGTGTTTTTGCCTTCATCTCTTGCCTTGAGCTTCTTAGAATGTTGTTGGCTGTCAGCATTTCCTTGGATATTTTCTGGACCTAAAACTAGTAGATTACTGGTTTATCCTGTCATCTCAGATATACTAATGTCTCCACCTAAGCTGGTCGCCCCTGCCATTTCCCAGAGGAAGCCACAGTAACTATGCTAAGTGCAAAAAAGCTGCAGGAGAAGCATTAGTTAATGGTTTCTGTCAGCTATACAGAACAGGATGTCTTCAGAACTTTGTAAAGAAGATATATGTGAAACAATTTGCAAAAAAGGCAAATGTCTTCTGAACTCATGTTCTTATTATTATATCAAAGGAGAAAAGCTGAAATGAACCTTCTGCAAACTTAAGGTGGATGAAGATGGCAAACTTATTACAAGCAGCAGAGGAAGGGAGCGTCAATTCGAAGTTGGAACCCAAATTCACAACTAACGCAAGTTAGCTTCATGAAGTTACCACTTCCACTTTATTCACTATGGGTCAAGTGGGTTAGTGAAATCACGTGTACTTCACAGAGGTTACTTTATAATTAACAATCCAACATTGATCAAATATATTTAATGTATAATGTTGAAGTCGGAAAGGTAAATTCCTTAATCCACAAGTGTATTATTCAAGTCCAAATAGATTGGATTTGAAATTATATAATCTTCGATCCAAAAATTAATGACTTGATCCCCTACTATTTCTTCTATTTTTTATTTTTTATTAAAAAATCTGCAAGATATACAATAATATGATAAATCTGCAGAAAAAATGCCTTAGCCAAGAAAAGATTTCATTACTCTATAGGTATTGATAATTAGTAATTTATTCAGAAGATTAGTTAGCCTACACTTTTAAATATTATTATCATACCCAAAGATCAATTACTTAATCTATAAGCAACTGAATTTTCTTCTTCTAGAAGTACTTACTTTTGCTTCCTTTATCTTCATTTCACATCACACTAAAATAAAAGTTTAGAAAAAGAACTACATTCATCTCCTCTACTGATTCACTTGGTTGTGATAACTTGTTAAGCGATCGTCTCAGCTACGTAAGCATTGTCTCTTATTTTTTTAATGTTCAGTAATTTAGACTATGATTAAGATCTTTGCGTATGTTCTCTGTTGTTTATAATTGGAAAAATAATTTGAAGTTTGAGAGACCAATGAAAGAATAAATACTCCAGGGGGTAAAAGCAATCTGAATAAAAAAGAATAAATACAGGGAACTTTTTTTTCTCTTTTAAAATTAATGTCTTTCTAGAAGAAAATAATTACGTATTACATGGTAATAATGCTTTAAAAGGGAGAAAAACGCAGAAGATATCAATCTGCAATGAGAATAATCCCGTGCATGTGAAATTTCTTGGATAAACAAGCAAGAAATTCAAACGAAATTGAAATGAAGAAGCACTTGTGTGTAATGCTGCTAAGGAAGCATAAGTACCACCCTTGTTGAGTAATGTTCCATGCTTTCCTTTATCTGATATGAATCTGATGTGCTTACCACTATGGGTAATAATCTTTGTCATAGTGTTCAGTGTTCACCATTGTCTAGGAATTATAAAGGGAAAATGTGATGAAGCTTGAGATGTACTCAAGAGAGAAAAAGTGATATGATTCAAAAAGAGAAGAAATGAAGTGAGTGAACTGTATTATATTGTTATCTTTTTCTAAAAAACAGCATTACATATTCAATGGGAAAAAAACTAAGAGAGAGAGAGAGAGAGAGATGAAGAAGAGATCATTATGCTAATGGGAATAGAAATTAAGAAAGACAAAAAAAGCCCTAGCATCTGAAATTTCTCAAGTAATCTAAGATGTAGATGCACTTGTGTGTAATGCTGCCAAGGAAGCATAGGCACCACCTTTGTTGAGCAACGTTTCATGCTTTCCTTTCTCTTCTATGACTCCATTTTTAACCACTGCAATTAAATCTGCACCCTTAATAGTAGACAACCTATGGGCTACCACAATTGTGGTTCGGTCCACAATGACTCTATCCAATGCATCTTGAACCACTTTTTCAGACTCAGCATCAAGGGCACTGGTAGCTTCATCTAGTAGCAATATTTTTGGATTCTTCACAATGGCTCTTGCAATTGCCACCCTTTGCTTCTGTCCTCCAGATAATTGAACTCCTCGCTCCCCTACTATAGTGTCATACCCCTGCATGCATTGTTTTCCCAGAATTCAGACCAATATAGTAACTCAGAATTTTTCAAGATAAATTTTCTGTACAAGCAGATTGAGATAAATGGACACTGTAACTTACCTGCTGCAAACTACTAATAAACTTGTGAGCATTTGCCAGTTCTGCTGCAGCTATAATTTCTGCTTCTGTTGCATCTCCACCCTTTCCATATGCAATATTGGCTCGGATGGTGTCATTAAACAACACAGGCTCCTGGCTTACCAACCCCATTTGCTGCCTTAACCATTTGACTTGTAGCTTCTGGATTTCTATTCCATCCAGTGTAATGTGACCTGAATCTGGGTCATAAAATCTCTGTAATAATGATATCGCTGTTGACTTTCCACTTCCACTTTCTCCAACCAGAGCCACTGTCTGATTTTCATTAGTATAATCAAACTGTTAGCTTCTCTTTTTCAGTGAGAATTTTAGAGTTGTTTTTAGTTACCACAATTATTTGCTGCTGATTAAGACATAATGCATCATCCACATATAAATTACAATGTTACCTTTCCTGAGTGAATGGCCAAGCTAAGATCTCTGAATATTTGAACATCAGGTCTGGTGGGATACGTGAAACTGACATGGCGAAACTCAACTTCTCCTTTTACGTTTTCCAATGTCATGCCGGATTCATCACTGGGATCTATTTTTGATTTCCTATCAAGAATAGCAAATATAGATGCCGCAGAAACTTTTCCTTTTCCTGAGTCAGGAGCCATGGAGCTAGATTGAGAGAGTCCTAGAGCAGCCATAGTGAGAGCAAAGAAGACCTGCAAATCAGGAAAGAAAGTCGTAAGTGCTACAAGAATGTAAACATGTGATTAAGAACATAGATCGTAAATGTTAATCTAAATGACAAGTACCTTATATTAAGCCAGCAATAATTGAGACAAGTGAAAAATTATGAAATGCCTGACATGTTGAATAAGCTAAGAGAATAACTTACGCGAAAAACGTCTGAGAATGATGCTTTACCATCTTCTACAAATCGGCCTCCAGCATAGAAACTGGTTGCATAGACAGTATAGAGCAAGAAAAATGATAGGCCAAAACTAGTTCCGCTTATTATCCCTTGCCTTATCCCTGTCTTAATTGGTCCTTCACAGTTCTTCTGGTATAACTCCATCACTTTCTCTTCAGCACAGAAGGAAGCAACTGTTCTAATACTCCCTACAGCATCATTTGCAACTTGACTTGATTTCTCATACATTTTCTGTTAAACAATTAGAATGACAATATTTATTGTTGGTCAAATGAATATCATCTCTTTAAGTAAAAAAAATCTAGATATATTGGCATAATGTTTTACAATTGTAGCTGGTTGGTTTATGGAGATTAGTAACAAACCTTTGCATCTGCACTGAATCCTTTCATGAACTTCACTTGCGCATATCCATTTACCATTAAAAGAGGTAGCAAAGCAAGAATTATAAAAGCAAGCTGCCAGCTTGCCAAAAAGGCAATTACTAAGCCAGCAGCTGCAGTAGCAATATTTTGAACCAGCAAACCAAGTGCATCCCCAACCAATGCTCGAATTGAAGCTGCATCACTAGAAAGTTTTGCTCCTAGTGCTCCACTTGAATGCTCAGCTTCATCAAACCAACTCACTTCCATATGAATTATTTTCTCATAGCACACTAGCCGGATCCTTTTTATCAACTTAGCACCAGCAACGGCAAAAAAGTAGAATCTTGATGGATAAATGATGAAGGATGCCGCACCAAGGGCAACAAATATTATTGCCCAAAATCTTGAATCTTTACGGATCTCATGNTTAGCAAGCTCAGCTGCAGCTTTGATTTCTTCATCTGTTGCACCATCCTTGCCATACGCAATGTTCTCTTTAATGCTACAAGTAAACAGAACCGGTTCCTGGCTGACAAGGCCTATTTTCTGTCTAATCCATTTCAGTTGAAAGTCTTTGAGATTGATACCATCAATGAGAACTTCACCAGATTGTGGATCATAAAATCTCTCTATCAAACTAATGACTGTTGATTTCCCACTCCCACTTTGCCCTACCAAAGCTGTAGTAGTACCACTTGGTATTGAAAGAGTAAACCCATTGAATATCAGTTCATCTGGTCTTGCAGGGTAACTAAAGCAAACCTCCCTCAGTTCTATATCTCCACGAATATCATCTAGCTGTCTACCATTTGTGTCATAAGCGTCAATCTCCGGCTGCCTTTTAATCGTTTCAAACATCTTAAATGCAGCAGCTTTTCCTGCAGCAAATGCACTCAGGCTTGGAGAAGCCTGACCAAGAGACCTGTGGAATATGATTAAGCAATTCAATTTTTTGAAATATAGGTCCATCTTTTGCAATATGATAGCAGAATGCAACTTACAAGGAGCCAGTCAATACTGCAAACAATACATTCACGACGTCCCCTCCTGTATATCCTTTCTCTACTACCATTTTCCCACCATACCATGAAGCCAAACCATAACTGCAGAAAACAACACCATAAAGGAATCCTACACCGAAACCTGAAGCCATCCCCTCTTGCACATTATTCTGGTAAGCTTTCATTAACGATTGATTATATTTAGTTATTGCTTGCTTCTCCCCAGTAAATGATGCTACCTGCATTGGAGGAAGGAACATTTTTTTTTTTATATATATATTTTTCAGATATGGAAAGGAACAATCACAAGTTCTCTCCTATATTTTGCTTACTGTTCGAATAGAACCAATTGTCTGCTCTACTACAGTTGCTGCTGCAGAATAAGCTGTTTGTCCACGCGATGATGTCTTTCCTATAATAATGCCCATTGCAGCACCAGAAAAGACAAGAGGTGGAATAGAAGATAGCATGACAAGGGTTAGAAGCCATCCCTTGATGAATGCTATGATAAATCCTCCTAGGAAAGTTGCCATTAACTGTATGAACTGTCCAACCTGAAATGAAATTTTAAAGACAATAAAGAAATGAGTTTCAACTTAAACTGCATTCGGTGATGGTTGGAGAAAGAAAATTGACATGTTGTAAGAGTTGTATGGTGCTAAATTAATACCTTTTCACCCATGGCATCTTGAATAAGAACAGTATCCCCTGACATCCTTCCAATAACCTCACCAGTATTTGTTTCCTTATCAAAGAAGCTGATATCTTGCCTCAAAATTGTCTTGAGATATAAACTTCTTATTCTTGCAGCCTGTCTCTCGCCAGTGACCATCCAGCAAGTCACCTCTGACATATTGGAATTATGGTTATTGGCTTTTGTTTCATAATAGTCTCAATTATGTTACTAGTAATACATTACATAAATTATCAGCAGAGAATCGAGTGTGCTTACGGAGAAATGCTGCAGCAAAGGCACCCACAGCCAAGTATACAAACCTCAGAGCCACCTGAACACAAAATCAAGAACTATGACATGAAAAATAGGAGAATTTGAACTTNTGGCTTTTGTTTCATAATAGTCTCAATTATGTTACTAGTAATACATAAATTATCAGCAGAGAATCGCGTGTACTTACGGAGAAATGCTGCAGCAAAGGCACCCACAGCCAAGTATACAAACCTCAGAGCCACCTGAACACAAAATCAAGAACTATGACATGAAAAATAGGAGAATTTGAACTTGTAATACTTGACTTCAAACTGTAAGGGGTGTTGCATAGCAGAAGCGGAACCATGCTCAAGTTATACTTTGTTGGCTTTAGATATGTCACATAAATTAGTAGAGAAAGAAATTAGTCATTAAGTACCTTTGAAACTTGATCAACAACTGTTTTGGAATCTGAGTTTTCTCCAAAAGCATTAATTAAGTCTCCCATAATTATAGTCATTAAGGGCATAATGACTCCATTCCCTACAGCACCTATAGTCCCTACAGTCATCAATAAACGATCTAAAGAGTCTGCAAATGTGAAGAGCTTGGAAAAGGGTACTGTGTTTTTGCTTTCTTCTTTGCCCTTGCCCTTCTCTGACTCTTGTTTGTTGTCAGTAACTGGTTGCTGACTTGGCCCTGTTGTCTCAGATGTGCTAATATCTCCATCCAAGCTAGTCTCCCCTGCCATTTTCTTGTTATGAACCTTTTGCAACCTTGAGGTGGGTGAAGATGGCAAACCAGGAAGCAACAGAGGAATAGAAGAAAATTCAAGTTGGAAGTTGGAACCCAGTTGCCAACTAATGCTAGTTAGCTTAGCTTCAGGACACAAAGGAAAAGAATATAACAGAATTAGATACTCAAAACAATCTATAAATTATGTAAATGCACTAATGATTCTTGGGAGGGTACTCTCAAGTTACCACTTTTTTGAGTATGGGCCCAATGGGTTAATGAAGTGTTACTTTATAGATAACAAAAAGTCAAAAACCAACATGGGTCAAATAAACAATGCTGAAATTTTAAGTTGAAAACTTCAAACTCCTTGAACCCCAAGTTTTCTAAATATAGATCACTGTTTTAATCAACCTAAAATTTGATATATTTATTATCATTATAACCGAATATGAATTTCTTGATCACCAAGCAACTCTAGTTTCTTCTTTTTTAATTTATCTTTGCAGATTTTTCCATTCTTTAATGTTGTTGCCTTTTTCACTAAAAATAAAAGAAAAAAGAAAATATGGAAGACTATTATTCGTACTATGAAAGACACGGTTCCAAACTATTCTTGATCACCAACGGATAACTTGGTAGCAATTACTTAGCACCATCATGTTCATGCTAAACAAGAAAGATGGAAAATTAGAAGAAGCCTTTCTTGACTTTTAGTTAATTAGTGGGTGAGTTCACATAATATAGACGTCAAACTTTCCTCTCTTATTAAATTTCGTGTACTTTTCTTGGCTTTCCTTTCCTTCTGGAATTTTAGTTAGTAAACTACACATAATTAATATATAATCAAACCTAATCTCATCAATAATTACCGTTTACCACTCTCTTTTCTCTATATACCCATTTGTTTATGCATACCCATTACATCAAATTGAACGGATAAATTAATAAATTATTGATTCAATTGACTAGCTCATAAATTTAACAGTTTATTATTCTTAACTATTTAGTGTTAGAGAAAAAGACATTTCAATTTTAAATATAAGAGACCTCCAGTTTAATGTCTTTTATACTGTATGAAATAACTAAAATATATTTTACTACTATATAATTATTTTGTTTATATATGTGATTATTCCTTAGTACTATAGAGTTATTTTATTCACATATACAGTTATTATATTAAAAAATAAATGTAATAATATTGAAAAATATTTTAATCATTTTAAACAATATAAAAAACACTAAAATAAAAATCCTGAATTATTTTTCCGACATCAATAATAAACTCTAAATTTAATCTCTAGCTCCCTATTTATTGTTCTTTTTTTTTTTTATTGGACCCTATTTATTGTTCTTTGTCCTTTAGTCATTGTTGTATTTATATTCTATCTATTATTGAATTTTATTCGGCTAAAGAAACTAGAAGACCAAACCACTAATTAAAATAATTTACCTTAGCCTGAATTATGATATTAGTGTCGAGAAATTTAGTATTAAATTAAAGGGTAGGAATAGCATCTTTAAAGACGAGAAAAGTATGTAACTTGAACAAGCAAATTAAAACACAAGAATATGCCAACATACAATTTGTATTAATTAGTTAATAGTTAATACTTTTGATGACGATATGATGCCGCAAGCAGCGACAAAAGCAAAGTTGTAGATACTCTCAAATATATACATATGTTACTCCTAGGAACTAGTATGCTAATTCATGTGACCCTTTATAATATCCTTATATATACATGCTAATTCATGTGATTTACAGCAAAGTTTCATCATATGCCAACTTAATTAATGCAATAGTAACTTACCACCTATTTCTTTTTTTTTTTTTGGTCATCACTTAGTAATAAAATGAAAGGAAAATTCCTTACCCGGAATAATTGTGAATTTTTTTTGAGTTAAATATTTTTTTATTTTTAAATTATTTTTCAAATATTACTTTAGTTATTCATTTATTTTTTGTGTCTTTTTAGTCATTGAATAATTACTTCGCATGCCAAATTAATTTTTTAATTGTCACTTTTGGTGCTTACAATTACAAAAGACTAATTTGGTAGGCAAAGTCAATATTCAAAGACTAAAGTGACATTTAAAAAATAATTTCAAGACAAAAAATATATTTTACTCTTTTTTTTTTTATTTCTATGNTCTATGAGGATATATTAATCACTTCTTGAATCGAATAACCATATATTTTGAATTTGATTAATTAACTACAATGTTTTATCATAGTTCTAATTTCCCTTAAAATGATTCCATGGTCATATATATAATCTGATTTAAATACAAAAAGATCATATAAATATAATGTGACATTCGATGATTCGAAGGCCAAACAAGGTGGAATCAATTTTGAGATTGGCGTGTATGGTAGGGTTCTGACATAACACAAGTCAAAACACTGACTTCCAATTTTTTTATCTGTGTACCAATTGACCTACAATTGATTGAGAAAAATAACTATATCCCATGCAGATGCCAAATATTACACGTTATGGGGAGTACAGCCATGACAAATGAGCTTCTTACCAACTGCACCATTTCCTAACACCTCCAAATTATAATTTAAAGGAATATAAGTAATAAACTAGAAGGAAAAAAATCAAAATAAATTAAGCAAAGATAGCATTAAAAAAAAATTAACATTCTATTGCCCATCAGATCTTATCATAAATTAATCCAAATAAATAGAAGACAAACTAATTAAGTATAAATATGGATATATAATATATGTAATTTGAACACGTTCTGCGATTCAAATATTCTTTTATACTATTTTATTGTATTAGTATAGATGTCAAATTACACTCTTAATTATCTTTTTGTTTTATTAAATTACTAGCACTAATTTGTTTTTAAAAGAACATTCGAGTAGTTGAGCACTTGATACTTAATTGTAGAGCTAATGAGTGAGTGATTGGATAATTAAAAAGAAATTTAAAAAAAAAAAAAAAAAACAATAGGGTACTTCTTGTTGTGTAGTCTCTCATAAATAAAAAATAAATAAAACTAAAATTACTAGTCCACGAATTTCTGCAAGCCCTAGCTAGGTTTAAGGGGCCAAATTCTACTCTAATCTAAGTTCTAGATTTAAAGGGCCAAAACTCTCAAGTGACTGCGGTCCTCATAATCAAAAGGATTATTCTTAATCTGTGAATGTCTGACTCACGACTCACAAGTTTGGTTGATTAAATAATTTGTTTGGGGAAGAAGCATCCCGTCGATCGAGACTCACCTTCACGTAGGACTAGGAACACAAAACTAGTCAGCGGCGGGTCAGCGGACGCAATGCCATTAATTCTTGCCCGTCATTATCCGCTTTAATGGGTGCATAGCATTTAGCAAGCTTAGAGTTCAGCATATATTCATGAAATACCAAACTCTCGATCGTGCTTTGTCCATGTGTTCCCTGTTCTAAGACCAAATCAGTAATCAAGAGAGAGAAGGTTGGCAATAAGCTATAACAAGAAATATCAAATTGCAGGTGGTTGCGAGTTAATTGATTGCAGTTTGCACATTCACACTACTTTTTAAAGGATGTTACGTATTGCAATTAGAGCGGTCCAAAAAGCCGATGTTGATTGTTGAGGCATCCAAACAAGGTCATACGTGTAAGATCCAAAAACTCCAAATACAAATCTCCGTTAAGTTATTATATGGGGGAAATCGCTTTCAGATAAGATACAAATCCAATTCCTTTGGTGGTTCGCACTTCGCCCCAACACATGGTAATCAAAGTATTATAGTCATACATTTCCCAACCAATAAAACAATCCCGTCGCCCACAATATAACCTTCAACATTCAATGTCTACAACACTTGTTTGATGAGTGGGGGGGTTTAGGGCAAAAAATATAAGAGTTGTAGTGTAGTAGGGTCGTAGGCTTCAATCGACGGGTGGGCTTTCCCTTAATGACTCACATCATCGTCACCACAGCCAATCCAGTGGGCCTACTCATGTCACATGGCCCATGCTTTTATGGGCCTTGTGGAATGCCTAATTCTCACCTCTAAATTTAAGTGCTCTCTTACTAATTACACCATTTCTTAACACCTCCAAATTACAATTTAAAGAAATATAAGTAATAAACTACAAGAAAAAAANATGCCCTATCCGTCCCGGAAATAGTTATACCTATAAATTTATGATCACTGGCCAAGAGGGCACACTCTGGTGGCATGCTCATTCTTCATGGGTTCGTGCCACAGCTTATGGAGCTCTCATCATTGACACAAGGAGGGGTCGCTCTTATCCTTTCCCCGAACCCCACAGCGAGGAACTTATATTATTGGGTATGCAAATGCACTGATTAACCACCTTCTCATGCTCTTAATTAATCAAATCTTGATATAGTATGTGTTTACCAATATTATACCATCAAGCACATGAAATTAAGAAACTAGATCTACTTATTGCTAAAACGTTTAAGAATAGACATTGAATAAAGAGTAAAACCCATGTTTTGTCCCTGAAAAATAGGTCCACCGACAAATTCGTCCTCCAAAAATTTTCGGTGACAAATTGGTCATCGAATTATGCTTCCGTCTGACAAATTGGTCCTGTGATTGGGTCCGTTAGTCATTTTTTACGGACACTGCCACGTGGCACGTTAAGTGCTGACGTGACAGTTAATTGATGAAATGGCACGCTGACGAGGCATCCAGCAGGCTGCTTGGCTGGCATAGGTAAAACGACGTCGTTTTACTCAGTACTGAGAAATAAGTCCCTCCTCCCATACGACGCCGTCTCTGTCATTGGTATCTCTTCAACCTCCATGAAACTTGAAAATCCTCCCCATGTGCGATTCTGATGTGCGATTCTGATGCTTGAATGGAAGGAACCCTAAGCCCCAAATCGTTGATTACACTAGCATTTTTCCATAATCGAAGCTTTACCCATCATCGATTGGTATTTCTCCTTAGTGTCTATTCGGATTTTCCTTTCCCCTTCCCAAATTCGAACCCTAGCCTAATTCGAAGTGCCGTCCCTTAACTGACAGTGGAAGAACAACCCGTCCACCCTGTGATAATCATTCATTCTGACCCTCTTAATCAGTAGGAGCAGAGTCGATAAGGTGAGGTTTCAAATTCGTTGAATCATGTGTAGTAAATATTTTTGCCTTTCTGGATATGCCGAAGTTTATATTGTGGTCCAAGGGTTCAAATATGTTTGGAAAGTAGTTCATATTATATTGTGGTCCAGGGTTTCATTTTGTGGTCCATGGATTGAGAAAGGTATAGACATTTTGTCAAATTGGTGGGACAGTGGTTGTCGTATTGCCTTTATTTGGGATATTGTTATAATAATAATGTTGAAAAGAGCCACTGTCACTCTAACTTAGTCTGCTTGCTGAAAACAATTACAAAAAGTTTGAAAGTGTATTAATCATGCCTCCCTGTAGAAAGCAGAAAATGCCAAACCTGTTGTGGTCCCTGAAAAACAGTATAAATTGCTTTCATTTATCTATGCACTGGTGACATTTGAAACTACATTAAATATTCTGTGCTCAATTTTTAATTGTATGGAAACCTTTTAAAAAGGTTGAGATAGTACGAATGTCTTGAATTCTATTTTGAAATAAGTATTACTCATTGTAATCTATGCTTTGAATTCTCAACATAATGAACCACAATTAATGTCAATTGTATATATCTATGGTTTACTTTAAATGCGGCTCATCTGTCTTTAAAAGGTGATGCAGTTCTTAGTAAATGAATTTTTTTTGTAAATTATATCTGTTGTGGCGTGGTTCTTAGTTGCATTTGTGGACTTATTTTGTGCTGCTGTATAAAATAAAATACTATTCCATTCCCAATGTTTGCAGAGATTTTACTTTTCATAATGTGTTTAGTTATTTCTCTTTCACAAATATATAATTTGTTTATGTCCTGTGTATGGTATGCAGAGTGCATGGAGCAATGGGTAATCATATTATTATTTCTTTGCCATAAGTTTGTAAGCAACGCATATATATCATTTTATGCAGGGTGGAAATACTATGTAAGAATGTGGATTGTGAAGCATCATAGTTATATTTTCTTTTTCTTTTTTGTTATTATTGTTGGCTGTTGCTGTTTTCTCCTTTAGGGGAACTGATTTATTTTCAGCTTTATTCATTTAGTCATTTATTGTCCTATAACCTTTTCAACTTTGAATTTCCTTTTTGTGTAACTAACGTTTGGCTAATTGGTTTTTTCTTGTTCCTTCTCTAATTAATCCATTTTCATTTTGTTGAGATTTTAATTATGCTGTAGTTTTGTATGCACTTGATATTTTCTTTTAATGATATTGACTAGTTTGTTCTTTAACATTTTATAGCATCTTATAATTCTTGGTGAGATTATCACACCTACAGTATTTACTTAACCTTAAATCCTTAACTGTAAATGTTTGGAGTTGTCTACACAATTCTGCATTGGAAAGGTTTTCGTTCCAATTGTTAAGTCATCTGACATATCCCTAACTATGTGCTTTACATTTTTCATTTTTTATGTATGTCTTTCATAGCAGTTGTTTCATGCCATTTTTATATTTCGTTGCTCCCTCTACATTCTAATACTTTAGTGGCTGTTGGGTTCCTATATATTTTATCTTTTTCAATGTATTACCTTTGCAAGTATGCATTACTTAAATGGAAATAGACCATTGTATTGGAACAAATTATGGAAGTGGGTTGCTTGGCTGTGGTATATTTTATTTTTTTCAATCTATTACCTTTGCAAGTATGCATTACTTAAATGGAAATAGACCATTGTATTAGAACAAATTGTGGAAGTGGGTTGCTTGGCTGTGGTATATTTTTTTTTTAATCTATTACCTTTGATCTAGTAACGCTCTTGTGTTGAATTAAGCAATTATGGACTATGGATTGATAGAGGTGCAAGTACCTACTTTATATTCAAGTGGTTCATTCTTGCAATTATGATGTGCAAGGATTTAGTTTATTAGCATCATTGAGTATACATGTCTAAACAAAAAAATGTCTTGATTGAATTTTATTTTATCTATTGAATTGGCTGCACTTAAGATATTTAAAAATGCTTGTTTTCATCTATGTGAGACTTAATCTTAGCTGAAAAGTATGTAAGAATTGTGACTCTTAAATGGAACTGTGGGCAGAATTTTTATTTTTCTGTAAGTTAATGTCAGTTTTTTCTGATTGCAAGATGGACCGTTATGTAACCCTCGTAATGCACCACGGTGGCAAATTTGTACGTGAACCCACGTTGACATATGTTGATGGTGAAGTAGATGCGTGGGAAGACTGTGATATTGATAAGGTTTCAATCCCAACCATTACAGAGTTATTTTGTGAGCACGGTTACGAAAGTTACACAGATTGTTATTGGCTAGTGCCTGATCTAGAGCTAGAGGATGGGCTTAGACCCCTTAAAAGTGACAGTGATGTGCTAGAGATGTTTGGGGCTGTAGAAAGGGTAGATGAGATACAACTTTACTTTGAGTCCCCAGCTATTGTGAACCCTGAACATGTATGGGAAATTGTGACTTTACCATGTGAGACGGAAGGGGTGAATGAGTGTGAAGAGTTAGATAATACTTGCAATGAGGGTGTTGAAGATATGCATAACACCGATGAAGAGGAGGAATATCTCACTTATTTAAGAAGGGACCTTAGACGGGCAGAGTTGTATAACATTCTTGAACAGCAACATGGTCACATGCAACACCATATATGCATAAGTGATTCAAATGCACATGAAGATGTTGATGCTGGTGTAAATGAGAATGCTGATGAAGATGCTAATGCTGATAAAGATGAGGTATATGTGAATGAGAATGCTGGTGATGGACAAGGTCCAAGCAGCAGTCATGCTTGTGCACATGACTACATTAATGCTGATGAAGACTTGGCAGGGATTGATATTGAAGAATGTACAAGCAGTGGTGCTTTAAGGGGTGATGAAGACATAAATGTTGATGAAGACTTGTAAGAGTTTATTGTGCTTGGGGCAGGAAGCAGTGGGACTGCTTGTCATGCAGTGAAGCCAATCGTTAAGAAGAAAAAGAAGTCCCCCCATGAGGTATATGTGAACCCCTTCGAGGGTCAGGGATATGAGACGGAGGAGTTGCACACTCCTGATTGCTCTGAACCTGAGGTGGATGGGTCCAAAGAAGCTGAAGTGTATCCTCAGTTTAATCCTCGAGCAGGTTTTGGGGAGGTGAATCTTGAGCTTAGAATGGAATTCCCAACCTTGTCTGCATTCAAGGCTGCAGTCAAAGACTACACAATCCATCTTGGGAGGCTGCTAGTGTGGGTGAAAAATGACAAACAGCGGGCCAAAGCAATATGCACCAATGGTTGTATGTGGGAAATATTTTGCTCCTTTAGCAATGCCACACACAGCTTTCAGGTGAAGACATTGAACAACACACATGCATGCAGCAGGAAAATATCAAATAAGCAAGCGGGAACAAAGTGGTTGGCACATAAACTTATAGATGAAGTTAGGGGATTTCCGGGGATGGAGGCTATTGATGCCAACAACTTGGTGAAGCGAAAGTTTAACATCAACGTTAATGAGAGAACCATCTTCAGAGCATTGAAAGAAGCAAGAAAAATGGTAGAAGGCACCGAGAAAGAACAGTATGCAGCCTTGTGGGACTATTGCGGAGAGTTAAAGAGAGTGGACCCTAGAGGGACTATTCAGCTTGCTGTTGAGAGACCCCCTGGTGCTTTGGTGCCGAATTTTGACAGATTGTACATTTGTCTAGAGGCTTGTAAAGAGGGTTTGAAGGCTGCTTGTCGACCCTTGATAGGCCTAGATGGGTGTTTCCTGAAGGGGTACTATGAGGGAATTTTGTTATCTGCAGTTGCTCAGGATGGGAATAATTCATTCTATCTTGTTGCTTATGCTGTTGTCGACCTTGAGACAAAGGACACTTGGAAATGGTTCTTGACCAGACTTATAGAGGATATTGGAGATCCAAGGGATTGTGGCTGGAACTTTATATCAGATCAACAGAAGGTTAGAAACATTTTCTGCACTTGCTGTTTAAGTTTCATAAATGATTTGATTAGAATACATCATGCATACAAGTTGTGAAAACTTATAATTTGTTCTCTTGTGACAAACACAGGGCTTGGAACCAGCATTGGCCGAGGTGTGTCCTACAGCTCCTTACAGGTCTTGTGTCATGCATATCTGGAAATTTTTTTGTAAGACCTGGAAAAGTAAGGAGCTTAGATCGAAGGTGTTTATGGCAGCAAAGTCTACCACCATGGCAGAGTTCGACAGACATATGGCCAAGATCAGGTGCATTGATTCGGGTGCTTATGATTGGTTGCTGAAGAATGCCCCTGGTAGGTGGGTTCGAGGATCATTTAGCACCTATACAAAGAACCAAGCCATAACCAGCAACATGTGCGAACAATTTAACAAAGAGTTGCGTAAGTTCAGATGTAACCTTATCCTGACAATGCTTGAAGAAATAAGGGGATACATAATGAGGAAGAGATCAGACATGCTTACAAAAATCAGAAAGTACAAGAGCAAGTATGTGCCTATGGCAGTGGCGTTTATTGAGATTGAGAAGAAGAAAAGCAGTGAATGGTGTCCACTGTGGGCCGGAGATCCTGCTGGTCATAAATATGAAGTGAGTAGGGGACCGACCGATAAAGTTGTGGTTGATCTGTCTGCTAGGACATGTTCCTGTAGGAGCTGGGATCTAACAGGGATACCTTGCAGGCATGCATGTGCTGCCTTTGCATCGAACAACGATGACCCAGACAATGCAATTTCTGATTGGTACCTAACCACCACATGGTTGAAGGCTTATGAGCCTTTCATTCAGCCACTTGCAGGGCAAGACTACTGGCAAAAGACATACCTTGGTGAGATTAATCCCCCTCCATTCAAGAGACCAGCTAGCAGGCCGAAGAAGAATCGAAGCAAAGTGAACGATGTGCCACAGGATTCAAGCCGTCTAAAAAGGAAATACGGGGCCACTAAATGCTCTAAGTGTGGTGGGACAGGGCACAATACGAGGACTTGCAAAGGAGTGGAACCACGAAACCGACAAAAGAAGAGCAAGAATGGAACCGGACAACCGTCTGCACAGGAAGAGGTTCCAGTCAGTCAGCCTATTGACTCACAAGCCCCACCACCTGTTGAAGATTCTCAACCTCAACAACGACAAGGCGGCAGAAAGAAGGTAGCACCCAAACGGAAGAGAAAGGTATTAATCATTTATAGCTTTGTTAATACTGGACCTGGATATTTGTATAGGGTTGTTATTTGCATACTTCTATCTTTTGTTTGAAAAGTTAAGCAATTAGTCTTTTTTGGTTCACAGAGTTCAAGTCATGAAGGCAACATTTCTGTCAGTGAAGAGAATGTGACTTCACACACCATTCAAGCAGCAACAATGGCTACTAGAAAAAGGTTTTCAGCATACCTTTCCAATGAAGGATCAAGGAAAGGGAAAGAAAAGCTCTTGTCTGATGTTTAAAAAATCCTTGACTTGTAACTAAATTTTGGTGTATTTATGATTAGTAGTAATGTTTCACTGTTGTAGACTGTGATATTGGTTCAAGAAAAATTTATGTAGGATTTAACTTTGTCTTGAGCAGGCCTCACATTTTGTATACCATAACTGATTTACAACAGTCATGCTTGGCTTGTCACCATTTAGAATATATGATATTAGATTGTTATTTTTGCACATATAGTGAACTATTGTAGTTGTACTACACTATTAGTTTGACATGATTTAATGACTGTAAAAATACTGCAGAGGCCAAGATTTATATATGCAGTTGTGTTCCTGTGTACTCTTAAATGTGTTCTCACAGTTTTGAAATTTTCCTTCACATTTTTAAGTGAAATCTTTGAAATATTAGTTTTGGCTTTTCTGTCCCAGTTTGAATTTCTTGAATTTCAGAAGGTTTTGGCATAAAGAAAGAAGGCAAAGCCTTATGGCAGTGCATGATGTATGGTGGAAAGACACCTCAGCAATGAAACCAGCGCTGGGCGCTGGCCAATGAAGACAAGGCAGGTTCTGATGCTGGATGGCTGGCGCTGGAGGACTGTGACTTCTCGGACATGATGGCGCTGGGCGCTGGATTTCTGGCGCTAGGCGCTGGCTCGCTGGGCGCTGAAGTTCCTCTCTGCCATGCTAGCGCTGGGTGCCAGGATGCTGGCGCTGGGCGCTGGCTGGTCAGAGAGCTTTTCCAGCACTTGTGTTGTCCTGTTTAGTTCCTTCTTCACCCTCCTAATGCTCTAACCTTCAAGATCACTCAAAAAGGGACTATGAATGAGCTAAAAACATGCTAGGGAGGTATATGTTAACATTATAGTCATGATGTGTTGTTTAATATTTATCTAACACACAAATATACAACATGACATAGGGAGGTATATGTTAACATTATAGTCATAGGTGCTTTCAACAAGTCTGAAATATATTTATGATACATGAAATTCACATTATACCAAATTGCCAAGTTCAACTTCACAACAAAGCCATTCGAAATAACTGGCTTGTTATTTTAAAAAAATTACAATGAACAACATAACAAGTAGGAAACTACAAACAATCTTTAGTTTCCTAACTTCACGTTCAAGACTCTTAATTCTCTTCTTTTGCATATTTCTCTTCATTCGTTCATTTGTTATAATTGACTCGTTATTTCCTGAATTAGTCTTTTTTGGTTCACAGAGTTCAAGTCATGAAGGCAACATTGCTGTCAGTGAAGGGAATGTGACTTCACACACCATTCAAGCAGCAACAATGGCTACTAGAAAAAGGTTTTCAGCATACCTTTCCAATGAAGGATCAAGGAAAGGGAAAGAAAAGCTCTTGTCTGATGTTTAAAAAATCCTTGACTTGTAACTAAATTTTGGTGTATTTATGATTAGTAGTAATGTTTCACTGTTGTAGACTGTGATATTGGTTCAAGAAAAATTTATGTAGGATTTAACTTTGTCTTGAGCAGGCCTCACATTTTGTATACCATAACTGATTTACAACAGTCATGCTTGGCTTGTCACCATTTAGAATATATGATATTAGATTGTTATTTTTGCACATATAGTGAACTATTGTAGTTGTACTACACTATTAGTTTGACATGATTTAATGACTGTAAAAATACTGCAGAGGCCAAGATTTATATATGCAGTTGTGTTCCTGTGTACTCTTAAATGTGTTCTCACAGTTTTGAAATTTTCCTTCACATTTTTAAGTGAAATCTTTGAAATATTAGTTTTGGCTTTTCTGTCCCAATTTGAATTTCTTGAATTTCAGAAGGTTTTGGCAGAAAGAAAGAAGGCAAAGCCTTATGGCAGTGCATGATGTATGGTGGAAAGACACCTCAGCAATGAAACCAGCGCTGGGCGCTGGCCAATGAAGACAAGGCAGGTTCTGATGCTGGATGGCTGGCGCTGGGCGCTGGAGGACTGTGACTTCTCGGACATGATGGCGCTGGGCGCTGGATTTCTGGCGCTGGCTCGCTGGGCCCTGAAGTTCCTCTCTGCCATGCTGGCGCTGGGCGCTGGCTGGTCAGAGAGCTTTTCCAGCACTTGTGTTATCCCGTTTAGTTCCTTCTTCACCCTCCTAATGCTCTAACCTTCAAGATCACTCAAAAAGGGACTATGAATGAGCTAAAAACATGCTAGGGAGGTATATGTTAACATTATAGTCATGATGTGTTGTTTAATATTTATCTAACACACGAATATACAACATGACATAGGGAGGTATATGTTAACATTATAGTCATAGGTGCTTTCAACAAGTCTGAAATATATTTATGATACATGAAATTCACATTATACCAAATTGCCAAGTTCAACTTCACAACAAAGCCATTCGAAATAACTAGCTTGTTATTTTAAAAAAATTACAATGAACAACATAACAAGTAGCAAACTACAAACAATCTTTAGTTTCTTAACTTCACGTTCAAGACTCTTAATTCTCTTCTTTTGGATCTTTCTCTTCATTCGTTCATTTGTTATAATTGACTCGTTATTTCCTGGAACCATTCCTTCAAAGTTTTCAACCCATTGAAAGAATCCACAACACAAGTCTTCATTCTGCATAAAAAAAAAAATGTAAAGTTGTTAAAACATTGAAATTTAGACTCTGAAATTACATTCCAATTTAATTGAATAAATATGTATTTAAAATAATGTTCCTCTAATACCTTGTAACGTGGACAACGCCAAAATGGACGATTTGGGTTCTCCTTCGTCTTTGACATCAACATGATCACCCTCTTGTTACAACCACAAACATAAGGGGTATTATGTTGCGTGGGATATGCACCGCTAATGAAGCTTGACCCAGAGGAGCTCCCTTCCTTCACATGCTGAGTCCGGATTGCTGGCGTCAATGTCTCGCCATCAATCACCACATAACGTCTTTTAGAGACTCCTTCATCGGCTGATGCCATTTGAACAATACTTTCTCCGTCTAAGTAGCACACAATTACCTGTTAAGAATACTGGAAGTTGTTTTACAGCAATGCCACAAATTTATGATTCTTGATAGAACAAGTGTTAGTCGTTTGGATTCCAGAAGATTGCTTATTTATCTAATTAGTTATATTTAACTTGAAAGACCACCAAATCAATCTTTTTCATAACCAACAAATAAAAATTATAGAATTTAGCAGTGATATGTCAAGTTTGAGTCCAACACAGCTATGTGTAAAGTTTCTACTAGTAATGATTCTTATATTGTGAGGTAAATTACTTTATCTTAATACCTGCAAATGTACTAAGATTTAGTAGGTACATGTATATGTATTTTGCATCTTTCACTTTGCTGTCTTCGGGGTTTACTCTCAGTAACACCTAAACAGAAATTGCTTACAGTGACTTTCAACAGAAATAGTAATATGCCCTGTTACATGATTACCACATAACAAATTCCCACCTCTTTTAGCTTATAGGCCTAAATATTGCTACCAAATCAGGATAGTAAATACTAAATAGAAACCACGGAAAGAACTATAGCAATTTGCATCAAGACGGTGACAAGAAACTATTCCTACATTTTTCCAGTTTTACTTAACAACTCAAGCTAAACCACTTGTGTTCTCTGAGATTTACTGAAGTCCAATTGTCGTGGTACTTCCTCCCTGTCCACATATCCTAAGACATTTACTACTCCCTTCATAAAAGGAACTTGAAAACCATTAGTATTTAGTTCCTGATGTGAATACCTTTTTCATAACATCATGTTCCTCAAAACTATGTCAAATTCAAAACAAGAGATGAAGAATATTTGATAGTGGGTCAAACCATGCAGGCAAAAATATCAACAAGAAGCAACTAAGCAAATTTTGCTTTAGAAGAATAACAACCTTCAAAGCAAATAATTTTCCGACCCACTTATGGCGAACAAGTTGTACTACACCACCACTGCCTTTTCCAATCACTTTGATGGTCTCGAGATCTTCCAGTGAGAAATCAAAATCAAATTCATTGACATCAGAAGGTTGTTCCAAAAGGCAAGCAGGGAAAAAAGGAGGTTGTAAGTTTGCAGATTAGATGTTAAAGTAAATACACAAAAAGGTAAGGAATTTACCAATAATGTATGCAGAACAATGGTGTGAGTACCCAAAAAATCAAAACACACAGACACACATTTTTCTTGAATGAAGGTAAACAGTCTATGCCAATTCTATAAGAACCTCAAAGATCAAAGTTTTTGTTTTTTAAGTGAGAATGGAAGTTGTTTTATGAATCATCAGAAGACTCTTCAAACTCACCCCAATTTTATCTGTCTTGATAAGTTCAGGTCACAAAAAAAATAAGTGGGTTTTTTAATTCAACGAATTAGCCATAATAATTTATGCAAAATAAAGTAAATAATAGAACCAAGAATTTGATAGGTGAATTTATGGACTTACGCGTGATTCTTTTTCTTCAGAGATGAGCCGCAATCCTTTCTGGTTCAAGAGCAGATCTCCATCGTGAAATGTACCACTTGCAGTCCTGATAATTTGAGGATAATTTGGGGCTTAGGGTTCCTTCGATTCAAGCATCAGAATCGCACATGGGGAGGATTTTCAACTTTCATGGAGGTTGAAGAGATACCAATGACAGAGACGGCGTCGTATGGGAGGAGGGACTTATTTCTCAGCACTGAGTAAAACGACGTCGTTTTACCTATGCCAGCCAAGCAGCCTGCTGGATGCCTCGTCAGCGTGCCATTTCATCAATTAACTGCCACGTCAGCACTTAACGTGCCACGTGGCAGTGTCCATCAAAAATGACTAACGGACCCAATCACAAGACCAATTTGTCAGACGGAAGCATAATTCGAGGACCAATTTGTCACCGAAAATTTTTGGAGGACGAATTTGTCGGTGGACCTATTTTTCAGGAACCAAAAATGGGTTTTACTCTTTATTAAATTACTAGCATTAATTTGTTTCTAAGGGAATATTCGAGTAGTTGAGCACTTGATACTTAATTGTAGAGCTATTGAGTGAGTGATTGGATAATTAAGAAGAAATTTTAAAAAGTAATAGGCTATTTTTTGTTGTGTATCTCTAATAAATAAAACTAAAATTACTAGCGCACTAATTTCTGCAAACCCTAGCTAGGTTTAAGGGGTCAAATTCTCCTCTAATCTAAGTGCTAGGCTCCATAGGGCATTGCCGCCATGAGAAATCAGTTTCTCACCAACAGCACCATTTTCCTACACCTTCAAATTACATTTAAATGAATATAAATAATAAACTAGAAGGAAAAAATCAAAATAAATTAGGAGAAATAGTAAACAAAAAGAATTAACATCCTATTAATAGAAGTCAACTAATTAAGTAAAGGTATGGAAACATAGATAGTTAGAACAATACAAAAGAGAACTTCTTGTGAGGTGCTGGCCTTAATGCCCTAGTGAAGGAATTGGTGTTGGCCAAATGGGCAGCTCAAGTGGAAGTACTTCCGCATGGGAGATACGCTTGGCTGCTCTCTCAAACTTGTTACCAGTGGAATTGCATAAATAAATGCAATAACCATACTGATTTTTCCTTTCAATGTACACCATATTCCCCTTACAGGGATGGAAAGCTACTACTTTGATATCACTATACATGAGGGTAATCTCGTGCAACAAATGCCAGCAGCTACAGTCTCTTAGCTCCCACACTCTCACAGCATGACCTCTGACATCAGATATTCGCAGATTCCCACAAGATGTTCCAATGTGTGAATTTTTTATGTTGAAATTTGAAGGATAATGAATTGTGCTGTATTGCTTAACGTTATTGAAAGGATCGTAGACAAGAACACAGTCTGCGTTCATGAAATGCAGCCTCCCCTTATGGCCAACACCAACAAAACCTGGGTGCCAAGTAAACCAAATTACGAAGTCCACAATTAGTTTATCCCATTGCCCTGTCTCAGATGAGAAAACCTCCATATAGAACTTCAACTTTTGAATAATTTTACGTAATGGACCAATTATACGCACCACCCTAAACCTGTGATGAGAACTGAGTGTGACAGTGTCTGCTTCTACAGAATAATAGGGTTCGCATATGAAGCCCTCCATGGCATTGGCATGGCTAAGAGGTGGAGGGAGCTCAATCCAATCGTCTGTGATTGGGTTACATACGTAGTAGACTAGTGATGGCTTTAATCTATTGCAAAAAGCTACTAAACCGCTACAACACCCAACAAATTGAAGATGACCTAGGTAAACTTCAAAAAATGGAGTTGGAAATTCTAAACCTGATAGAACCTTAGAAGGAAACATGATCATGAGCTCATTCATGGTGGTGTGATGAAACCTCAAAGAAGGGTATTCATCGTTATGGTGATGTAGGAAGAGGGTGTGGTGGCGATAAATGAATCGGCAGAGCAAATTAGGGTTAGAAATCAAAGAAAACCAGCGTTTGGAGATGGATTTGCATCTTAGAAGGGATTTACATGAAAGTCGAACAAAGATCTCCAGTAATAAATCATCAGGGAGATGATCCATGCTGAATAATGAACCCCTCGCCATGGAGAGCTTATTAGCCATAGTGTGGCAGCCGCACGATTGCAACCCTAGAGAGAGGGAGACTATGCTCTTCAACCGCTGTGTGTGATAGATTAGAGTCCTGCTGCCTTAGGTTTTATGCTACCTTGTAATACGTAATTTTCAATTTTTTTAATTTATTTTTGTGATGGATGTAGTTATTTTTCTTGTTTAAGGAATCAAGGCTGTTTTCAAGATAAGGACAAACCCCATTAAAAAAGGAGAAAGATTTATTATGTACCTCCTAAATCTTTCAGGAAATTAAAGAATTATATACATAATTAGTCAATATCTCTTTGCTCTTCTACCATAATAACATGATTTAGTCAAGCTTTTAATCAAATTAGGATTCTTTTGTATTACTAAAAAGTAGAGTTAACCAAATGGCCTGTGGCCAAGTGGTAATGAAACTGAATTTAAAGTCGTAGCCAAAATTATAAAAAAAAAAAAAAAAAGAGTTATTTTGAAATTATTTTTTTATAAGGTTTTATTTTACTTTAGCTCCAACTCCGTGTTTCGAATAGAAATTCACAAGTTTTGATACCACTTGGACACAAATTATTTGGTTATATGGAATATTTTTCTTCTGTTTTTCTTTGCTTTCTCTTTAATTTATTTCCTCCTTCCTCATACTAGCTTGTTGTTTCTAATATGGTTGGGAAGTACTCCCTTAAAAGAGTTGAGCACTACTAGTATGTTTGTCTTTCATCCAACAACATATATAGAGCAGTGTGTACTATAGATTATACAATAATTTTTTACTCGCATCACTCACTCTTTATCAAAGGGTATCTGGATTTAGAACCTACCATGCATGGTGGTGCTCCTCATGCTCCCACCTTGCCACCCAACAACAAGAGACTAGCACCAAAATAAAGCACATCACCTTACCTGGTTTACTTATAACATTCTTATTTTCTTTTTTTATACATAAATTGTTTGTCACATCTTCTGAGTTTCCTCAAATGTGTAGGAGATGAGCTGAAATGAAATTGTAGTATTTATCATATAAGCTGAAATGAAATTGTAAAAAAAATCAGTAGCAGATATAATAATGAATGATTTTCTATTACACATCTCCTGTTTGCTTGCTCATTTGAGGTCGAAAATGAAAGGCTCGATCAAGTATGCAAGCTCCTGAAATTTGTTCACATGATATATTTATTTCAATTTTCCTAGTTAGTAAAGCAATGACAAATAGTGTTATTCAATGTATTTAGCATGTCACAAAAAAAAAAAAGCAATAATAAATTTCTATTTTAATGTGCTAAAGTCCTATTTAAAATGTCAAGATAATCAAATACCATGCTTCCTCAATTATTTTTATACAGTAAAAATTCAAGATTCAACTAATTGAACAAGATATAGAGCATCAAGTTAAAATGGGAACAGGATAAAAGAAGTTGGCTTCAGTGAGAAAACCAAACTATCAACTTAGAAGAATAACCAACACTCCTCTCAATTTGCATATTAGAGTACCAATCACAACGTGTAAAACCTAAACAAAAATCAGCAAACCCATACAACTCAATTTGGCTAACATTAACCATAACATACTTGAAAAGCCCGAATGGTCCAACTCCAACTTATTTTCTAGTTAAATTCCATAACAATCTAGGCTTTAGGCCTCTTTTTGGGTTTTTGCCACAATACAACTAGGCCTTGGGCCTCAAGAGGCCCAAGCATTAACCGTTTTATTAGCGAAAAGTTGAATAAAAATTTGAAAAGTTGATCAATTGAAATTTGAAATGTCAAATCCCATAAGATCAAAAACAGGGTCAATCGTTAGGAGTAAGGTCAACAGAGCAATTAGCATATCGTTAAAAAATAACAATACAATAAAATAAACAATTAAAAAGAAAAATTGATCATGCGCAAACGCAAAACATCCATAGATATTATTAGATTCTATGATTTCTGTCCACATTGCCCCTCACTTTCAGTGTTCCGGAACACAGATTCTACTGATTAAATTCCATTCCGGACCAATGTCGTTCTATTTGTCACTTCCAAGGCACGTTGCGTCTCTGCCACTAGCAACACCCAACTCCAAGGCCTACACTCTACTCTTCAGAGCGCAAGACATGTATAAGGTTGAGGTTTTAGGCAACTTCTCTGTGTACGGAGTGGCCTCTTTATCAATGGCCGCCACCAGCTGCATCAAAACCGCAGCTTTACCAACACCCACTTCTTATAACATCTTAAATATCAAACCCAGCAAAGCTTCAATGGTTTGTCGCTGCAGCGTTGATTCCAAGCCGGTTGGTGGCGATGTTTTCTCAGTGACACCATCGAGTAAGTGCGATGTGGACTATCTAGGAGAGAGCACCAAAGGGGATTTGAACCTTAAGTTAGAGCATCTTGAGGCTTTTGGTAAAGTTCTCGACTTTACATTCTCTATTTGTCAAGCTCCTATGCTATTCCATTTCATGATGTGGTTTGAAAGGAGGCATAATTTGTCCTTAACAGCGTTTCTTTTGCATTTGGGTGTTCTGAGCTTTGAATAGCTTGATGATTTAGTGGTATTGCTGAAGCTGTTGGTTAAATGGTTTTAGTGTTCAATCGGCTGCCTTTTACTGCAGTAAACGTGAATTCTTTAATTCTTCTTTTTCAGCAGCAAGGTGCTTCTTTTTCAGATTTCATATGTATTATGTTGGATTAGTTTTATAGGAAGAATATGTGTTGTTGCTTCTTATGTTTCGTAGATATAATTTTATACCACTACGAACTTAGTTAGAAATATATGTTCAAATTCCACTGTACTATGATGAACTCACTTCAGTTTTTTTTCATAGGCATAAGTCATTATTGCATATTTTAATGCACTGAAAGGAGATAGCTTGGACTAATTTAATTTATTTTGATTGAAAATTTAGACTAACATATCCTATTGGTCCTTAATGTGCACATCCTTTATACATCTTGATTTTTGTTTGGCTTGTAGGAATCGATGGTCATGCTACATTGGAAGGTCCAATTGAGGAAGTTGCCAGAACAGAGACGAGAGAAGCTGAAGAATTGCTGAAAGACTTGGGTATTCCGGTGTGGTAGACCTGCTCCTTTTGCTTACTTTTGTCCTTCTCTAGTTTCTTATAATAAGGCTTGAAATACTGTTATTTCCTTCCTTATGATGTATGCTCTGAGTTGATGAATTTGTCATGAATGTATCTAGTGGTATCCCACCATTTGGGCTGTCTGTGCACATCTGCTTCATCATTAACATCCTCTTCTCAACACAGCCATAGATAGATAATGGAGGTTCAGGTCCCATATGCATGAGATCTGAAAATGTATACTTATTTGAGTAGTCTCAAAGTGAAAAATTATATCATTTATCATTTAAGTCCATATTAGATGAATAGTTTAATACTGTTTTGTATTTTTGTTTTCATTGCTATGCCGGCCTTGTGTGTGATCATGTGAGATCAGTTCAACCTGGATTACACATAAGATTATGGCATTTCTTCATCCTGCTGTATTTGTGCAACTTGCATTCAATATTGAGATTCTGTGGTCTTTGCATCAATTAATGTGATTTATCATTCTACTAAATATTTACTACCGAAGAATGAAGTGACGTATATATTTTATCAAAAGATTTGGGTACCACTACTTCCTTCACCACATCTTATCTTCTTCATCTAATTGTTGTCATGGGATGTCCACTGATTTTTTGTCTTTTACTTCTTGCTCTCCTCGCCCTATGGTTTTTGGCTGGGAGGTGTGATCATATTCATTATTAAATAACACTGTTTAATGACCTCATGCAGAGCCCTTCTTCATCAAGAAATTCACCTCGTGGAATATTCTGTACCCGTACATTGAATCTGCGGTCAATCAGTGCCATTGGATATGACATGGACTACACCTTGATGCATTATAATGTGATGGTAAATATCCTTCCATGTTTGTGATATTGTATAATCTCTATAAACCATTGAAAATTATTTCCTAGGCTTACACATGTAATTTTATCTTTTGAATCTTCAATTTTATTGAATATATAAACAAAAAACTGCACCTGTGTGACCTGTGCAATTTTGGCATCATGAGATGCTGACTGGATCATCACAACAGAGTTTATTTGTTTGCGTACTTTCTTTCTTTGATTTTCCTTAGTTCTTCAATTTTACCACAAGTAGAGTTACAAAGTTTTTAATTCTTTCTACCTCTACTCTGTGCTTAAAGTCTTTATTATTGTGTATGTTAATCATCAGCAATGGAGTTCATCAGATCATAGAAGTATACAAGTATGACGCTTGAAAAGAGTTTATTTATTGTCTTTTTGTTCCCTGGAGCTGTAGTTTATATCTCTATTCGGGTAAATGGACTTTCTGATATGGATTTGTGCACTTGCAGGCTTGGGAAGGACGGGCTTATGATTACTGCATGGAAAACCTTAGGAATATGGGTTACCCTGTTGATGGACTTGCATTTGACCCAGATCTGGTAACATGTTATCTCTGGCAAGCTGATGGCATTTGGCAATTCATTGGATTAGCATTCTCTCCTGTCTGTCTAAGCTAGCTATGCATTTTCATTAAATTGTTCAGGTTATTAGAGGCCTTGTCATAGACAAAGAAAGAGGCAATTTGGTTAAAGCTGATCGTTTTGGTTATGTAAAAAGAGCTATGCATGGCACCAAAATGTTGTCTACTCGAGCTGTGAGGTAAGCTTTGAGCCTTGTGATTCTGATCATGGATGTCGATGCAGAGGTCTTCTAACTTAATATATTGACACACCATGCAGCATCTTTACAAATAAGACATCATTTTAAGCAACAGTGAGTCCAATAGAGTGCATTCTAGGTAAAAACATGTTTTGTTAGACATCAGTTATTAATGAACTATGGAAGTTGATATTTAACACAATTTAATGATATGTTCAATTGTCCTGAAAAATATGGTCAAGGTATCAAAGGTTGGGTTCTATTGCAGTGTTCCATCTTCTGAAACTAAGCCTAGATTTGTGCATTGTATAGCTACACATGTATCATCTACTGTTGCCTGGTATGCCTTGCAGCACAGCCTATGTGTTGCTAGGTATATATTAATTTTTTAATACATCAGTAGATTTATTTATGAAGAACTTGAACAATAGTTTCTGTAGTGCTACTTAATTTTATATCCATGGAAGTGAGATGTATGGGAGGGAACTGGTGGACCTGCGGAAGGAGAATCAATGGGAGTTTCTCAATACACTGTTCTCCGTTTCTGAAGCTGTGGCCTACATGCAGGTACATTTCAATTGCTCTTCTTAGGGAGGTTTGGGCACTACAATTGCTGTTGAAAACCACTAAAACTTCTCTTTCTAAAAAAAAATAAAAAACTGGTGCAACCACTAAAACTTCTATTAGATATATTCTGCCACGTTTTTTTTTTCTGCAGCATTCAGTTCTTAGTTTTTGTGGTATTTTTTTTATTGCAACAATGTGTAATGGGTTGAGTTTGGTGTCTTAAATGCCCTGCTGAGATTAGTGGAAAGTCCCTTTATCAGCTCTCTGACTCGATCTTGTTAATATCATTGTTCACCTTGTTTCTGACCTAATTTACATGGGTGTTGACTTATGATTTAAATGCGACCCTCCCTGATTGGGATGAGACTTTATTAATAACACATGATTCCTTTCAGATGGTTGACAGATTGGATGATGGGGTTATTCCACCAGATCTTGGCCCACTTGATTATAAAGGGCTGTATAAGGTAATATGGCGCAAATACTTCTTAGATAGTATATTTGACTAGAGATGTTCTTTTTCTTTACTATTGACATAATTTCCAGGCTGTTGGAAAAGCTCTCTTCAGGGCACATGTAGAAGGTCGCCTTAAGGTAAACACATTCATCTTTTTGTCTGTATCTAATTTAATATATAATGATGCAGTTTAGTAATATTGACTGATTTTTGACATTTATACAGAGTGAAATTATGTCTAAGCCTGAACAATTTGTGGAGCCTGATCCTGAATTACCTTTGGCAATTTTGGATCAGAAGGAGGTATGGCCTGTATTTTTTGTATCTTTGCATAGTGTGTGGTACCCTTCTACTCCTTACATAGACGTCTTTATGAAACAGGCTGGTAAAAAGCTTCTGCTTATTACCAACTCCGATTATCATTATACAGACAAAATGATGCGGCATTCCTTTAATAGATTCCTTCCCAATGACATGGGTTGGAGAGATCTATTTGACATTGTAAGTGATATAAACTATTTCTACAGTATCATTGTTTTCGAAGAAAGTGACAAAAATGTTACCCTCTTGATTTGGAGGAGTGAAAATACTCAATATTCTCTCCATTATCTTTTCAGTCTTGTCTTCAATCTACAACCTTGTCTTATTGAGTAATTAACCTGGCGTCAATGGATGTGACTTTTGTTCTCGGGCAGGTAATTGTCTCAGCAAGGAAGCCAGAGTTCTTCCAAATGTCACACCCTATGTATGAAGTAGTGACAGGAGAGGGCCTGATGCGTCCATGCTTCAAGGCTCAAACTGGTAAATTAGTATTGTTTCCCTTTCACTTAAAGACCAAAAGTTCATATATTTATTGTTTGATATCATCTATCTTTCATTTGTCACCAATAAGGTAAGAACCTTGGGCCAATTGATAACGGGGGTGAGTCAGAGATTGCAGACATGTTGCTACATTAGTCTTCAATGCACCAATTAAAAGAAGAAAAGCACGGATTACTTGTGCTCTTCAAGACACAAATTCAATGACCTATAAATGCAAAATTCTTGGGCAAATGGCATGCCATTAGTTAGTTAACTGATTGAAACATAGTCTTATGTATTTTATGTGTTCTTATGTAGATACAAGAGGATCTCTGGTATGCTAAGGGCAATAGGCGCATTCATTATCTTAAAATGTTTCTTGGGCGTCTAACTGCTTTTTGGGTTGAATATTATTATTATTATTTTGTTGATGCATTCATCAATCTTGAAGTACTCAGTTCTACATATTTTAGGGCTGATCAGAAGTAATGATTGAATTGTTTTGATTATTTCTGTCATGATATATCTTGCGTAAATGCTGGACATTTTTTTTTCTTTTATATTACTTACCAAGATTTTTGTTTTCATTGAGCTTTGCTGGAAGCCTGGACTGTTAATTTTACTTGCAAATATGGATTTGCATTGAACTGAAGAGGTGCTGTAATTTTGGTTATTCTTTACAAGATTTGACCACTTATGCTTTATGCACCATCTTCTGCAGGGGGTTTGTACTCAGGGGGAAGTGCACAGATGGTTGAGAATTCCCTAAATATCCATGGAGATGAGATATTGTATGTTGGTGACCATATTTACACTGATGTCAGTCAATCAAAACTTCATTTGCGATGGCGAACAGCATTGATTTGTCGAGAACTGGAAGAAGAGGTTAGTACAGTAAAATTTGTGCTTCACACAATGTTTTGATTAAAGAAGGTGCAATGGTGCTCTCTACAAATTCATTTGTCTCTTTAGGATTTTGGAGGAGGAGGAAAGAGGGGGGGGGGGGGGGGGGGG
>QAOA01000060.1:46606-113877 GCA_003255065.1 Cercis canadensis
GGGGGGGGGGGGGGGGGGGGGGGGTGGTTTGGGGTTTCTGGCCTAACAATGCTCTATTGTACATGTGCTCTATAGAGCAAATATTTATAAAACATGTGATCATCCCATTCGTGCATACATGATTAATATTGTATGGCATTTTGACTAGTCTCCAACTAATAAATGTCTTTCTGCTTTATAAAATGTTAAAACTGCAGTATAGTGCACTGATCCGAAGCCGGAGCCATAGAGAAACACTAGTGGAGCTTATAAATCAAAAGGAGGTTGTAGGGGATCTCTTTAACCAGCTTCGGCTGGCTCTACAGAGGCGAAGTAAAGACCGTCCTGCTCAAGTAAGTCTGATCCTATATATTTTATTTTATTTTTTAATGTGTTATATGCATTAATGTCACACACTTGCCATTTTTGAAAAAAAAAATGAAAGCAGAAGGCATTTATGAATTTTCTTTTGCATTGTTATGTTCTTGCACTCCTGGTGTGTTCTTGCTGTGTTGGCCTTGTCAACTGACCTTCTCATGTCAAACAATTCAAAACATTGTGCACCTCATCCCAGCGGTTAACCTTGCTTGATTGTTATTTTGGAACTAAGTATGCCATTGTGTTGTAAACTTTTGAACCCAGCCAGATAAGTTTAATATGAGAAATTATTCAAGCTACCTTAATATTGATTTTAAGATTTTTCATTGTACTTAAAGACCCTTGCTGCAACTAACATGGATGATGAAGACCTCACTGAAAGCATGCAAAAGCTGCTTATTGTTATGCAAAGACTAGATGAGAAAATTGCTCCAATGCTAGATGCAGATGGAGAGCTATTCAATAAAAGGTATGTCCAAAAAGTATGGAGCTTTTTGATTTAGAAGCTTTTTGTTGTACTCAACTAAACTTGGTATCTGATTCCTGCCACATTGCTGAATTGTAAACCAAGTTTAATTTTATCATTCATTTATCTTGGGTAAGAGTTCGATGGATGATTAAGATTACTCAATGTCTCCCAGGTTAGAATAGCCCCTTCCATTTTCATAAAATGCACCAAAGCTTCTCATCATGAATCTATTTGAAACCTTTTACTTTATGTTGCTTCTGGTTACTTCTCTTTCCCAAGGAAGTGGGGACTTCAGACAATTATGCACGATTTACATATTGCTGAATATTAAACTTCACAATCACCAAATATACTTGATGAAACTTTAAACACTGTTAAATCTGCTGAGACCATGAGCATAAAATAAAAATTCATCTCAGAAAACTTCAAAATGTCATGCAATTAAGTAGACTGTCTCAGCTAGTCATCCTTTGCTGTCATATTAGATGCTGCTTCTCTTTTGTTTCAGTAATTCACATGTGTATTGTATTAACCCGCTGTATCTTCCTACATCAGGTGGGGTTTTCTATCACGTGCAGGTCTGTGGGATAAAAGCCACTTGATGAGACAAATTGAGAAGTATGTGCATTCCCCTTGATGCCTCTCATCTTTTTTATACCAGACCATGCAATGGCTGCAATAAAACTCAAAAGATCCTTAGCTTATTCTTGAAAAATCATGTTTAAAATTATTTCAATCGCAGGTACGCTGATATATATACATCGAGGGTGTCAAATTTTTTAAATTATACACCCTTCATGTATTTTCGCTCTCAGGAACAGGTATTCAAATCATCCAACTCCATAAAGCATTAGGTTATTATTCAAATTTTCAACTGACTTAGACATAATTTATTTTTCTTCTGCAGAACCTTGCGCATGATTCATACACACACTATTGTTCACAGCTTGATGGATCTTCTTTTTAGGAAAAAAATGGAGGAAAAGTAGTAACAGTCTTCTGTTAACGACCAAAGTAGATGTAACGTTGTAACCGTAAATAATGCTGTCATCAAATGAGATGATGATATGTTGTAATATTTATTGAAATAATTGATGGCAATTAGTTGTTGTCCTTTGGCTAGATTGGTTCAAGTTTTTCGTAGTTGAAGTTCTTGAAGTATGTGATTCTGTTTTCTTTGTTCCTTATTGAGTCTATTGTAGTGTAGTTTAGTTAGTGTAAGGGATCAAAGTTAAGCGTTGCAAGGCTCTTCTATCAATCTATTAACTTAGTTTTTTCATATATATTTTTTGTTAAAGTATCTCATTGATGTAGTTGTGCATCCTCTTTTGTTGAATACCTTACCTTTGCAAGCTTCGTTACCACCATATAAATGCTTCATGCGAGGCAAGAACCACAAACTTTTGCAACTCAAGCCAGATCCGAATCTAATCAAATACATCAAAATTGAAAGGTGCAGCGAGAAGCCAAGGGAACTCACAAACAGTTACATTTCTCTCTTCAACTATGAAAAGCTACTGACAAGTAAACTGATTTCAACAAAAAAACGACCCAAAAAAAAAAAAGAAGGAAATAACATAAACAAGTAATTACTTCATCTAATGCTTGCTCTCTACTAAGACTACTTGTTCCGTGATAGGATTACCGAAAGAAATGTAACAAGCATTGTTTTCAAAAATAGAAAGTGAAAATTAATTACCAAAACAGAAAATTGACTACTGATCATTATATGATTTTTATTTACAATGACCACTTTGTTGAACATTTTTTTACCAGTGGTCATTGTTCTGTTTTGGTAATTTATCACTTTTCGTTTCTATTTTTGAAAAAAAAAATGTTGTATAATTGTCTATTTTGGTAATTCTCCCTTGTTCTGTTTCTAGGACTTGTTTTTTTCTCGGGAGGTGAAATATTTGTATAGCATAGTTTGTCTTTCTTCCTTTATTTCTTTGCTTGCCTTAGGCTCAGCTTCCTTGGCTTCAACCTTAGACTTGGCTTTCTCCTTAGCATTGCAAGCATTTGTCAACATCTTTTTCCAAGCTTTTGGGCATCAAATTTTCAGCAACATCTGCTGGTGTGACATCTATCTCTTCCAACAACTAACCAATCCTTTCGAACAAAGGGTGAGAATCAATGTGCAAGTAGTTCTTAGCCAAAATCTTGAAAGCCTCAAACTTGCAGTGTGATAACTCAATGTGATTATCCATTCTCCCTGTTCGAATCAAAGATGGGTCGAGTTTGTCCACATGATTTGTAGTGAACACAATGATTATTTCTCCTCCACAAGCTGACCAAAGTCCATCAATGAAGTTCAATAGACCTGAGGGTGACCCAATTGAATTTTATTGATGGACTTTGGTCAGTTTGTGGAGGAGAAAGAATCATTGTGTTCACAACTAATCATAAGGACAAGCTTGACCCGGTTCCGATTCGGAGAGGGAGAATGGACAACCACATTGAGCTATCATACTGCAAGTTTGAAGCTTTCAAGGTGTTAGCCAAGAATTACTTGGACATTGACTCACATTCTTCGTTTGAGAAGATTAGGCAGTTGTTAGAAGAGGTAGACATGACACCTGCAGATGTTGCTGAAAATTTGACTGTCAAGACATGTTGAATAGTTTGTAATGATGGTTATAAAACTAAGTTTTGAATTAAAGAATGTAAAAGGCTTTATAAAGACAAATTATAGTTATAGAGTAACTTTAGATAAATGGGTCACACAAACCCATAAAGTTAGACCAATAATCTAGCAAGTCAAAAATGATTAATGGTCTTTAATTGACACTTAGACTTTAATTTGACAAATATTTTAGAGTTTGATTTTAATAACCAGTTCAGGTTTGTTTGACCCGGTTCAGATGACAGTTAATTAAGTTAAAAAGTTTATAAAACAAACAGTTGTATTTGTTTGGTTTGTGAGTAAAATTGAATAGACAGTTGTATCTGTTTCGAACAAATAGTTATGTCTATTTTGAATATACAATTATGTCTGTTGATTACTAACCATTCATACTTGTTTATTACTACATTTTCAAGTCTATAAAAAGGAACTCCCCAATTGCATTAATATTCATTTTTTCATTGAAAGTTTTTGAGGGCTTTGTTATATCATGTGATAACTTACTTTTAATAAAGAAACAATATTACACTCAAGACAGTATATTTATTTATGCTTCAAAGTCATTCATTTATAATCTTGATTATCGTTTTCCTAACAAGACATTGGAGAATGATACTGGTAAATGCTTGGAAAGCCTAATTCAAGCTCTTGAAACTGCAAAGGAGGAGAAAGCTAAGCTAAGACAACTGGAGAAGAGAAGTCTATCCAGAATGGGGAAGAAGACAACAAGAATAGATGATAGCAATTAGGCTTTTGGGCCCTGTTTGTCATAGTTGAATTAGTTAAGAGTATGTGTTTCTGTTTTCTTTATTTCTTTGTTGAGTCTGTTGTAGTCTAGTCTTCTTATAGTGTTAAGAGTTAGTGGTCAAAGTTTAGTGCTGTAAGCCTTCTTCTATTAGTCTCATTTAACTTAGTTATTCATCCCATTTTGTTCAGTACCCTTACAAGCTTTGTTACCACCATATAAATCCTCCTTTAGCGTGGCAAAGAGTCTATTGACCGTATAAGAAAAGACAAATGGTTCATTGGATGGACAGATAAGATATGGATGAATAGGATAAGAAAATTTGCTATGAATAAGATAAGATACATATATGATAAAAATATATCATTTATAACATTTGACAAATCAGATAAGATAAAAATATTTCAAATGAATAAGATACAAAAATGATAAAAATATAGAAAGTTTCTTAAATACTTTTCATATTTATGTAGTATGTCATATTACATGAGATTAGCCACTATAAAAATGACATGTATACAAATTAACTGTTTTTAAATTTATTTGAGAAAATAAAATATATTATATTTATATTCAATAAAATATAAAAATTACGTATACTTGTCACATCAATGTAGTATGACATACTCATGTAATATCATAAAATCCCTAAAAAATATATGTTTTACAATTTGCAAATCTTGTTGATCAAAGACTTGGAAAGGACATCTAATTTCATAACTGAACTTACATTTTACCGGTTACATTGGACCCCAAATTCTTGAGAAACTTTGCAGACTTCGTTATAGGTGAATAGCCATCAGATTGTAGAGTAGAGTCTCAACTTCACCAATGCTTGGCCTGGCCTTGAACGCAGAAACCACCTTCAGTTCTCCTTCTTCTTCCACAAGAACATTCCATCTCTCACACACTTAAAAATTACTGCTTTACGTTTGCTCAAAACCCCTCTTACCTCCAACCCCATGAAAGAATAAACCACATCAAATGAACCCAGAAAGCCACTTAGATCACCAAAATTCTCCTCCTCCTCATATGCCCATTTTGGGTTAAATATCACCACTGGCTTAGGATAGAAAACATCAGTCACTGTTTTCATTTGAACCAATTGGGAAGCCTCTGGCACTAGAAATACTGCCACATCTGCAGAATTCAAGATTCTGGTATCAGTTTTGGAAATTTAAGGAATGTCTACGTGTTCAACTTGGCAAGATGAATGAGGTTGAAAGGCTTCGGTGAAGCGGATAATAAGAAAAATAATAATGTTAAAGTAAATGATATAATATATTTTATGATACTATTAGTATAATATAATATTATTATTTTATTTTATTTTATTTTATTTATGAGTTAAAATAATATTTCTAAGACAAATATTTTCATTATTGCATGGTTATTCAATAATTATAACATATTATACAATATATTAATAGTAATAATATTTTCATAATAATTTATGTAATTATGAATGATATATAATATTTACTTATGAAATATGGTTTTATTCATTATTATAATAATTTCTATTTTAGTTCATAATTATGAATAATAATAATATTTTATATCATTCTATAATTTTTTATAATAGTATTTATATTGACATACTTAATATTTGTATCACAAAACAATATATAATGTGTATTATTTTCTTGATAAAAAATTAACATAAAAATTATTCTGTGCCATTTAGTTTTCCAGAATTATATAGCATGCAAATATTTAGTTAAATTAGCAATACTTTTATTATTAAATATGTTTTGAAACTATTAAAAATATATTTAAGTATATCTATATTTATTTTTGAAATATTTAATATGAATTATAGTATAGAGAATTTTTTCCAAAAAAAAATAGAGAAAATTATTGTATAGTTTCAAAAGTTAAAAGAAAGTATCATTTAATTTTAAGAATGAAAGAATTTTAATTTAATTTCTTTCATATCATATAAAATATGTAAAATGTCTCTTAATGTTATTAAGTTATTTCATTTATATTTGTGATTATACAATTTATTTTTTTAATATAATAATTATATATATAAATAAAATAAACACGTACTACTAAAAAATAATTATATATATTAATAAAATTATCACATAACATTAAAAATTATTTTGAATAAAAAAACCTTCATATTTTAAAAATCAAATGATATTTTACTTAAATTTTTGAAATCAAATAATAATTTTTTTTAAAAAAAAACATATCAAGTGCTTCTCAATTGAAAAGGATGGGTAAAAATAAAATTGATAAATTTCGAAGCTAAAGCCTCGGTGCCGGCTGACGGTAAACTGCCATTCTCTTGCGCCAGCATAGTGCAGAGTGCACTTCTCGGAGGAAAAGAAGATGAGGAAACTAAGATGGGCAATGGATGGAGGAGGGTTTTGGGATTTGGACGTTTCCACTCCAAAAACCCTTGATGGGTTGGCTTGTCCTGTACCCGGAGACCCAATTCCCTTGGGGTTATCAAGAGGGACAAGGCTTTCAAGACCTAAGCAAATCGATTTCATGCAGCGCTTCATGTATGCACCTCTTATTCCCAGCTATGATAAACCTCAAGGTTTCAATCTCCAACGCGTTCTCACTATCCCCTTTTCTGAGAACTGGTAATTTCCCCTGCTCATGCCCAATTCAGTCTCAAAGGTTGAATTTTTATATAATTATATATGTTTTGCTTGTTTTTAAGTTGCAGTGCATTGAGTTTTTGTTTATAGGGTAGCAGAAGAAGTTGTTTCTGCAATGCTTTAGTGCACTTGTTAACTCCGTATGGAGCTAAATCTGCCATTTCATAGTCACGTTGCATTTAGCTGATATTATTGCTTTTATGGAACAGAAGAATTGAATATGGTTACTTTTAAAGAGATTTGTTGCGAAGATTTTCTTTAGTGTGAGTGGATTGATGAATTCATGTTAGCCACTAGAAATGAAGTGACCAATGCTTGTTATAAATAGTGTATTCACCATCCAGAAAAACTGTTTGGCGTGAATCCTGCAATGGGAACTTTCCTTGTTATAATTGGGAACTGATATGTTTAAAAAACGGCAATAATGAAAAACTTAATAGTGCTGGGTTTGGAAATAGACTTGAAGAACTTTCACAAATCTGACAGTGCATTAGTGCTGGTGTTTTCTTTCTTATTGCTGTGAGTAGTGTTTCTTCATAATGGAACAATGCTGCTACTCATGGAGTTTATATTGACTGATATTCAGGTCAAAAAGTTTTGCAGGTTTATAACTTTTCTAGGCCAGTTCAATTTACAGAGATTTATATCCTCTGTTAGAAATAGTGGGGAAACACCAGGGTCAGCATCCTCAAGGTTGAAAATGTTGGGGAGACACCTACAACAGAAATCCTTGTATGCCCTGGGTTGCTGTTCAGAGTTATTCTTAACACCAGATGATACTTTACTATTTGGCGTAGATGCTTATGGTTATGCCAAGAAGCCTCGAAAGAAAGCAGTCCTGCATCACAAGGTGAGTGTTAGTCCGCTAATCCTCTTAGGCTTTCTGTTTCAGGTTTTTGAGTGCCATGTGATGCATTCTTTCTTGATGATTTTTACTGCCAGTGTATACTTCTAGAATTGTTTGACAAAGATGTTGTATGTCTTTACACCCAGAGTCCATCTATTATGTGGGTTTTTCCATTTTTATTGTCATGTAATTTTCTGGCTTCATTGAAGAGAGTAATAGCATGCACAGTGTGGTTATCTGTATATGAGAATAAAATTTAATGCATCCCAAGACAATCCTTGCAATTTTCATTTGATTATAGATTATTATTTATTTATTATTATTATTATTTATTTTGTTTATTTTTCCATGTTTAGTTTCTCACATGAATTGAAAGTTTATGGTTTACATTCTAATGGAAGTTTCATTGGTATGTGGTTGTAGTTTCCACATCATGATCTAACAGTGGAGGCAGTTTGGCCTGGTCTTTTTGTTGATACAACTGGTAATTATTGGGATGTGCCATTTTCAATGGCAATTGATTTTGCTTCTGTGTCTACCTATGACTCTGCTGTAAGTTATCATTTGTCTATGCGCCATAACTCGGGGCCACCGGAGCAGTTTGAATGTAGTCAGCATCAAAGTAGTGGAGTACCTTCAACTCTACTTCCCGGTTTGTCCATCAAAAGTGCCTTTTCTTACAAGAAGAACATTGACATTTGGAGAAGTGAAGCTCGAAAGTTGAAATTGGTGCAACCATATGACATGTTTCTTTCAGACCCCAATGTATCAGCTTCAGGGATTATTGGTAAGTTGTCCTTATCCCTAAAACTCCCATGAGTGCAATCCAGACTAGAAAGGGTGGGAGAGACTTAACTGTGAGCTTTAGGTAGGCACTCTTTTGCATAGAGAAGAAGTGAGGAAACTGTCAGATATTATCTTATTATCTCAAACATTTTTCTTCTATTATTAGAATGTAGAGAAATTGGATTGAGAGACTAAATGAAATTCTGCTGTCTGAACTTAGACTAAGATTAACATTTTGTGGGGTTCTATCATATCATGGAAATACCATCATTACCCCTCCCAAACATCCCCCCCCCCCAAAAAAAAAAAAAGATGGTGGGATGGTTGGGTGATTGATGTGCATGGACTCTGCCAAAGTTGTATCAGTTGCTTGATCATAAGTATCTTTTGCTACTTGAGCATTTGCATATAGCCATGATTCTGTAAGCATGTGCTTATTAGTTCTTTAAATCTTTATGGTAAGGTGCTGCTGCCACCACTTTTCTTGGAGATAATTCAGCAAGAGCACAAGGAGATGATAGGAAAAGTTCCAAAGGATTGTTTCTTGAGGCTTTTGGGATAAAATCTGCCTTTCTAGCAGATATATTTGCATCTGTTTCATTTACAGCCCAGCATGGAAACTTTCAAAGGCTATGTCTAGATCTCACCCAACTTCAGGCCCGGCTGGATTTTCCTTCTGGTATCAGATTCCTTTCAGGTGCAAAATCTGTGACACAAGACCTTCTCAATTCTCAAAAGCCCAGCTTGGAAGCTGTTCAAGCGATATGCCCAAATGCTACCATTTCTTTTCAGCAGCAGGTACCTCCACCTCTTTTACAACCTTCTCTGATTCTATATTTTCAAGATTTAACCATGACTAGTCTGCCTGATCCTTAAAAAGGCAATCTCTGCTCAAATGATAAAGTTCTTGAAGAAACTTGTTTGTAACTAACTAATTATAAAGTTTCCTATTGATTGTTCGAAAATAAAAGTTTACCCTGATTACTTAGAAAAATCTCATCTAGATTTTTTTCCCTTAATTTTGATCCTGAGATGCGTCATTGCAAATTTGCATGTGAAAGTCTGCACTTTTCTATCAGTTTCTCAAGGGGTATAAAGAACTCTAGTTCTGCTGCAGATTGATATCAACAAAACTATGAAATGATTGTCTTCCAATATATGTGCCTCATTTTGTGCTTATTTCCTACAACCTTGTCACCCCTCGTTTTCTTCCTCCAATCCTTTTCTTACCTGTGCTATTCTGATCTCATTTTAATGCTGCTGTGAGGATAACCAAGACATATTTGATGTATATCTTGCAGATCGTTGGTCCAGTCAGCTTTAGAGTTGATTCAGGAGTTACAGTTGATCTGAAGAACGCAGACTGCTGTGTACAGGCGCATGAACCCATATTTGCTATTGAATATGCATTGCAAGTCCTTGGTTCTGCAAAAGCGGTTGCTTGGTATTCCCCCAAGCGCAAAGAGTTTATGGCAGAACTTCGATTCTTTGAGACATAAGCCATAACACCATTCTTTTGATTATAATGTCTTCTGTTCCTTGTATTCTAAAACAGTTGGTCATTGAAGTAATATGTAGATGTTGTTACTGCCCCATGGCTTATTTTGTAACTTTCATGTGACTAAGTTCTGCAAGCTTGGGAGATGCAACTTGTAGGGTGCAGTTAATACTTGGTAGGAACGTAGACTGGACTGTCCAAATAAAAAATAAAACAAGATAAAATAGAAGAGGTGAAAAGAAGATAGTTTTCTGTTACTTTCTCAACAGGGCAAATGGGTCCTTGTGGAGCCAATCTTATTTACTGTGTGAGGTGGTTTCTTACATATATGTTATTATACAAGCGACTTGGGGTGATTCCTTACATATATGAAATTTCTGTTGCAAAATTATGTTAACTTGAGAGGGTGTTAGAGAAATGAATAATTCAAATTAAGTTTAATTGCAATTTTGGTCCTCTAATTTTAATAATTTGAACTTTTTTGTCTCTCTTGTTTAAAAGAGAACAATTTAGTTCTTCTATATTCACAAAATGTGTAATTTTGATTCTTTTGTCTTTAAGTTAAAATTTCTTATGTCTATTTTAAGGTATAAAATTCTTTGATTTATAATTTCACCGTTCAAATTGGCAAGTTATGTCTTGTGAATCTCCTCATAAAATTTTAACTTGATCTAATGATGAATGAATCTAGATATACAGTTAGATGAAAAATTCTAGTTTTGGTATTTTGGGTTAAGTCTCACCGTTAGATCAAGCTAAAATTTTGTGAAAAAATTCAAAAAATATAAATGTTCAATCTAAATAGTAAAATTGTGAATTGAAGTACTTTACACCTTAAATTAAACTTGAGAAATGACAGAATGACCAAAATTGCACATTTTATGAATATAAATGGACTAAATTATTCCTTTTTAAACAAGAGAGACTAAAAAGTTCAAGTTATTAAAATAGAATGACCAAAATTACAATTAAGCATTCAAATTACATATTTGGAACAGTGGTGTTCAAATGACTAAAAAAGACTGTTTTGGGAATAATTTATCAACAAGATTATTTAAAGAAAGAATATTCTACTTTGATTTCCATGTTTAGCATGATCAAATAGAATTTCTACTTGAGGTTCTCGGCAAATTAAAAGATCATGACACATGAAACACATCAGTAAAAGAATGGTGAAAGATTCATTCCTTCGTTATCTGGACTCTATTTTGGTGCTCGGTATTATCAATAGAATGGAAGCTTACATTTTCTTACACTATGATGCCTACCAAGACTGTTTGCTGGGCAACCTGGTGGAAGAAATAGGTGCCTTTCATTGTAGTCAATAGATACAAGACAAAGCCCCTGAGGTGGGGCAGACAAGGAGTATTTTGCAAGCTCCTTGCGATCTCGAGATGCCAAAATCTTTGGAACAATGTCAGGAGGAATTGCTTCCTTGCCAATTTGAAGCAGCAAAGCCACCTGCAAAAATAAACAGATCTATGTCATTGCTATGATAAGATTCGGAACAAAAAATTGAAGTCCAGGATCAAATCCTTATTCTCTAGCCAACTCTCTCTATCTAATGGCAAAAAAAATAAAAAAAGACTTTAGTGCAGTTTATAGATGCAAAATAACTTTTTGCATGAACTGGGCATGAGTAAAACTAATTACCATGTTTCGTACTTGTCTATATAAGAAACCTGATCCTTCAACTTCTAGCCGTAAAAGAGCTCCCTATAAATGAATATTAAAGTGATCAGCTTATAACCTTGACTGGAGCAAAATGATAATAACAATTTTGGAAAAACAACCTTGTAGTGGGGTTAGATTATTACCATTTCTGTCACATCAAAACGAAATATATGCTTCACTGGATCTGGTACCCTATCATTGTGGGATGCATTCGCAAAGGCAGAGAAGTCATGCTTTCCAATAAAATGTTTTGCAGCTTCTCTCATGACAGAAGCATTGAGTTTATACGCACTATGGTAAGCAAAATGCCGCTGGAATGGGTCCATGACGGCATCATTGTATATCTTGTAATGATAAATCTTGCTTTTGGCAGAAAATCGAGCATGAAATTCGGGTGCTGCAGAGCTAATCTCTCTAACTCGGATATCAGAAGGAAGAAGACCATTCAGAGCCGCATGAACCTCTTCCAAGCTGTCATAGTTGAAAGGCGTAATGAAGTGTGCAACCTGCAGTCACTGTAAGTTTGTAGGTGTAATGGATACTTGTTGAAATCACATTAGAGTAATAGAGTCAGACCTGACCCCAGGCATGAACTCCTGTATCTGTCCTGCTGGCACCAACCAAATGGAGATCCTTCCTTTCAAGCTTTGTCACCTGAGTTAAAGCTTTTTCCACAATGCATTGAATGGTTGGGGGAGAGTGCTGATATTGCCAGCCTGAAACATAATCATTGCTCAAGATAATGAAAAAAAAAATTCAATGTTTAAACTAGATATTTAAATGATTTACAAGAAAAGTGCACCTTTCTATAGCTCAAGACTGTGGGAAAACAGCACTGGCTATCATAAAGTTAACCTCATAAGCTTCATTCAACAGTTTGATCTTGTTCACACAAATTTGATGGATAAAGAGTTTAGACATTTCAATCATTGGATGTTTAGCCAAATTTTCGTACCTCAGGAGGATTATAGTCTTCTTAATTATGTATTAAAATCATTTAAGCTGATAGGATGGTTAGATGCCTATTTTCCTGGATCCAACTTTCATTGACCACCTTCAACATTGAGTTTTCCAAAGTAATAGAAAACTATTGAAGTACATTATATGCAATAATCCAAAGAATCTATAGTATCCAGAACCTACATTACTATAGCTTAAATAGATCAGCTTTATTGGCTAGTATAATAGTCACAGAAATATAAAGAGAAAATGAAGAAGAAAATTTGAGATTCTCTAGTAGGGAAAACTAATTTAGCTGCCAAATGCCCAAAGAGTCTAAAGAGTTCTTACAGTGAGGAAGAAAGACTATTCTACCAACATCAATAACTTCAAAACTGCCTATGAATGTGCTCCTATCAAGCATTACTTTTTAAGCAAAGAAATGAAAAACTAACTTAGAAAATTAGTCTACGCTAATATCGACTGAGGATAAAAAAGTGTAAAGTTAAGACCTTGATAAATGAAACTGAAAGCCCCAAACTCAGAAAATGGAAAGGGGAGCAAACCTTTATATTGGGTACCATCGTAGGCCAAAACCAAGCGCCATTTATACCCAGAAACAGTGGGATTCACCGAATTATTAGTATCCTCGAGAGCAGCACCTCCATTACCAGCTGAATTCTCCTAAAATACCCAAATGAAAATCATAATCATTATCATCATATTATGACAGAAAAAATTTAAATGAATAGTGGGAGAGTGAGAAGAGTGAAGAAGGTAATACCAAGACGTTAATGGAGGCAGAAAGACAGCAACTTGGAGCTGGAGTAAGCAGCCTTGCTACTGCATAACTCATCTCTGAAAATCCAGACACACTTCCTGTGCTCGGCATACTTGACAATATACGATTAGTATTACGGAGACGATAAACGGTGCGTTGCGGGTCTAAGCTCTGATGTAACTCAAACGACAACGTATAGCTTTCTTTATTTTACCTCCAATACTTTGCGGTTTATTTTCGGTCTTTTTTTAGGCACTATTTTCCTTTTCTTTCTCCCTCTGTTGCCTTTTTTTTTTTTTTTTTTTTTTTTTTTTTTTTTTTTTTTTCTTTTTTTTTTTCTTTTTTTTTTTTTTTTTTTTTTTTTTTTTCTTTGGATTATACCTTGATTGGCCTTCTTTATTTTCTCTTTTCCTCTCTCTTTAAAGCGAAAACGCGTATGATACTCGTACCTCCATAATTTTGAGTAAAACTCTCGTTTAATGTATCAAAATTAAAGAATCAATAAAATATACATTTAATTGATAATTCTCATAAAAATAACGTCTAAAATGTTATGTACCATTTTAATAAATAAATAAAAATTTAAATTGGTTTATTTTTTCCTTTATATTGAAAATTTTTATTTTCTCTTTTTTACATTTATAGTTGATGTAAATATTACTTTGACTTTAATTCTGATTTTTCTTATACTATTATTATAATATTTTTAATCAAAACTAATAATTTTTATGAATACTAAGTATTTTGAGATATGATTCATATATATCAATAAGTTTAATATTAGGTTGTTTTTCTTATAAAAAAGCATAATAAGTATTTTGATTAAAAATAATTTTCTTAGTCAATAAAATATGCCATAATACTCATGATAATATATTAAAAATTATTATATAGAACCTGTATTTTAGATAACGAACTTTTCATTATAAAACACAATATACTCATATAATTTTTTATACATATATTTATTAGATCCATATGCTTGACCGTATGTTTGACCATTTTTTTAATGAATAACTTATATTATACTTGTATGTATATTTTAACGTTTAATTCATGTCCCGTATAATGCTAACTATATATTATCATAAAATAATATGTCATGCATTCTTGATTTATGTGTGAAAATTAAATATAATTTAAATGTAATACATAAATTAATGTATTTTTACACATTACATAGTGCTAATTTATATTTAACTAGTTTCAACGAAAAAAAAAATTATATCAAACTAATTGAGGTAGTAGAAGTAGTAGAATGTCTTATAAAAATAGTTTAGAATAAAAGATAATTTTCATCATAGATACAATAAAAATTATTTAGGTTTTAAAATATTTTTTTATATCATGTGAGTTCTTAAAAGTTTAAAAAGTCAATCAAAATAGTCACTTTCAAAGACCTAATTGATGATTAAAAAAAAAAAAACATTTTGATCAATATTATAAACTTTCAAGGATTCATGTGATACAAATTTTTTTAAAAAAATAATAAATAATTTTTGTTGATTCTTTCAAAGACTGTAATAATTTTGAGTAATTAAGTACATCTAAAGAAACCTAAATTGTGCCAATTGATAAAGTTTGACACAATGTGACATTAAATTTTGTGTTAATATCATTACTTTAATAAAGCTTTTCCTTAGAGCATGCTTTAATACCTCTCAAAATCAATTCTTATATTGAAAATTATGAAAATAAATACCCATACTAGTCTATTTATTTATTTGGTAAATCAATTTGATCAAGTTTAATTATTTTCAAAATTAATTTTTAGAGAAATTTCCCAACACCCTTGAAATTGATACTAGTTGCTAAAACAAAAAATCTTGCTTGGTAGACAACTGTCATAAAGAATATCTCCTCGTATTTAGAGGCTAGTTGAATAATCTTCTCTAAAAATAAAAAATAATATATTTAAGATAATTCTTTAGATAAATCTTTATTTGCTTCCGTGAAATCTCAAACATGACATTAACACTCTATTCAATAATATTAGAGTAATCCTTTAGATGAATCTGTTTCATATGAAATCCTAGAGATGTCATTGACACTTTATCCAATAATATTAGAGTAACATATTGTTTAAAACAAAATTAAAGTGAGTCAGTCTAGCGTACGAGAAACACACGTGACTCGATCACTGTACTTCTTTCTAATTATGTACTATGGCGGCCGAAGACGTGAAATGTGATCTCAAGCCCTTAAAAGAGTCAATCCACTGTAAAGTATGCCAAACCAACGGTTCAGTTCCTTACACATCACAGGCAAGCTATACAGGTAATACGTCGTCGTAGTAGAAAGAGACACATACGGTTTCCCTTGAACCTTTTACAGATTTCGGCGTGCGCAAGCGCCTCTCGCTCTTTCCGATTGGTTCGGTTTGGCAGAGCAGAAAACTCTCGTTGAACTTGAAGACGAAGAAGAAGAAAACCTTGTTTCAGTCTGGCTTCTAGGTTAGTTTCATCCTCTTCCTTTTCGCTCTAGCTGATTAGGGTTTTTTTTTTTTTTTTTTTTTTTTTTTTTTAATGAGTACAATTTATCATTGTTTCACATTAGGGTTGTTTAGTCCTTGGAGGAAAAATTTATTGCCTTTAATCACAAAATAAATTGTTCTTCATCAGGATTATAGATTTCTCTATCGTGCTTCATCTGGGTTTCTTTCGTTTTTGGTAAAAATTTGATCTCTTGATGCGGAATTCTATCATGACATATACCGTGTTGCATGTAAATTTCGCATCTTTGAAAGATTTATTTGTTTCTGTGATAGTGGCTAACACATGGGGATTTTGGGGCAGTGAATGTAGGTGCTTTTTTTTTTTCAATGTAAATTTACTTTTATTTTGGTAGTTTTGGGTTTTACCTTCTGAGCATATGCCATTAAAAGTTGATTGAGAATGCTGGATGCAGATTTCTGCACTGTTATCTCCATTGAAATTTAGTCTTGACAACTACGTATACCTCACTGGTAACATCTTTTGACAAAATTTTCTAGGCCATGGCTGCAAAGAAAGTTATAGCTATATGTCAGTCAGGAGGTGAGTTTGTGACTAATAAAGATGGATCATTGTCATATAATGGGGGTGACGCGTATGCAATAGACATTGATCAACAGACGAAGTTGAGTGACTTGAAGTCAGAAGTAGCAGAAATGTTCAACTGTAGCATAGATAATATGATTATCAAGTACTTTCTACCGGGTAACAAGAAAACTCTCATCACAATATCAAAAGACAAAGACTTGCAACGCATGATCAATTTCCTCGGAGATGCTGCCACAGTCGATGTGTTCATTATATCAGAGGATGGACCAGCTCGGAATATATCCAACATGCCTGGTAGTAGGTAGTTATTCAAAAGATCTGGTTGTTTATCACTTTTTCCTCCCCATCAGGCATAGATGTCCCTGGATGGACAATGTACAGTTCAATGTGGTCCATAATTGCAAATATCATAGCTTAACAATATTTCCTTGTACATATGCTTCTTTGTAACCTGCATAATTGTGATACTGGCGCTGTGACCAAAATGAACAGCCATAGCATGTTCTGAAAGTCATATTCATCCCCCTAGTATATTGATTGAAAATCTAATAGAAAACTTGTCAGTGCAGGTCAAGCAGGACAACTGTGTCAGAAGCTGTTGTTCCTGTTGTTGCCCCTGTTGATGTCCCAGTTGATGCCATTCAACCACTTGATCTAGTTGAGACAGATGCTGATGCAGATGGAGATGTAGATATAGATGTAGATGCAGCAATTGAAACCGCTATAAATTGTATTGCTGCTGGTACCAATGATGACAAGCATCGTAAAGCTGCACAACAGTGGGAAAACACCATCACTGGTGTGGACCAAAGGTTTAATAGTTTTAGTGAATTCCGAGAGGCATTGCATAAGTACTCTATTGCCCATGGATTTGCTTACAGATATAAAAAGAATGATAGTCATCGTGTCACTGTCAAATGTAAATCTCAAGGTTGTCCTTGGAGGATATATGCATCAAGGTTGTCCACCACCCAATTGATTTGCATTAAGAAAATGAACACAAAACATACTTGTGAAGGAGCTGCTGTAAAAGCTGGGTACCGAGCAACGAGGGGTTGGGTAGGAAGTATCATTAAAGAGAAACTAAAAGTCTCCCCTAACTACAAGCCAAAGGATATTGCAGATGACATAAAGCGGGAGTATGGAATTCAGTTAAATTATTCTCAAGCATGGCGGGCTAAAGAGATTGCTAGAGAACAGCTTCAAGGCTCCTATAAAGAGGCATATACACAGTTACCATTCTTCTGTGATAAGATAAAAGAGACTAATCCAGGGAGTGTTGCAACATTTACCACTAAAGAGGACTCAACCTTTCATCGTCTCTTTGTATCATTTCACGCCTCAATAACTGGTTTCAAACAAGGATGTCGCCCTCTTCTTTTTCTTGATAGCACTCCTTTAAACTCAAAATACCAAGGGGAATTATTGGCTGCAACAGCTGCAGATGGGAATGATGGCATCTTTCCTGTAGCCTTTGCTGTTGTAGACGCTGAGTCTGAGGACAATTGGCATTGGTTTCTGCAGCAGCTGAAATCAGCGGTATCAACATCGGAGCAAATTACATTTGTTGCAGATTTTCAGGATGGTTTAAAAAAGTCATTGGCTGAGATATTTGAGAAATGCCACCACAGTTATTGTTTACGCCACCTTGCTGAGAAATTGAACAAGGACTTGAAGGGACAATTCTCACATGAGGCAAGACGTTTCATGATTAATGATTTTTACACTGCTGCTTATGCACCCAAACTGGAGAACTTTGAACGTAGTATTGAGAACATAAAAGGTATTTCTCCTGAAGCCTACAATTGGGTCATCCAAAGTGAGCCAGAGCACTGGGCCAATGCATTCTTTGGTGGAGCAAGGTATAATCATCTGACATCGAATTTTGGACAGCAATTCTACAGTTGGGTATCAGAGGCGCACGAATTGCCAATTACTCAAATGATTGATGTATTACGAGGTAAGATGATGGAAACAATGTATACACAAAGGGTGGATTCTAATCAATGGACAACAAAATTGACACCATCCAAGGAGGAAATGCTTCAAAAAGAAACTTCAGTTGCACGGTCACTTCAAGTGTTTGGCTCTGAAGGTGCCTCATTTGAGGTACGTGGAGAATCTGCTTCTGCTGAGGTTGTTGATATTGAACACTGGGATTGTAGCTGCAAGGGATGGCAAATTACTGGGTTGCCTTGCTGTCATGCTATTGCTGTCCTTGAGTGTGTTGGTAAAAGCCCATATGATTATTGTTCCAGATACTTCACAGTAGAGAACTACCGGTTAACATATGCAGCATCAATTCACCCTGTACCCAATGTCGACAGACCAGTCCAGGATGAATTAACGCTGGCAGTAACTGTAACCCCTCCACCAACAAAGCGACCTCCAGGTCGCCCAAAGACGAAGCAGGCTGAATCAATAGACATTATTAAACGTCAACTTCAGTGCGGCAAGTGCAAGGGACTTGGCCACAATAGGAAGACGTGCAAAGCTTCACTACCTAGTTAGCATTACAGCTTTGTAAGTAGCTCTGTGTTATATAACAGACTTCTAAGTGTGCATGGTTGCTTCCATGCAAGATCTTATTGTAAAATTACTGCAATGCATTCATGTCTGTCAAGCTAGTTATATGAGCAAGTGCTTTTATGCAGACTCAACAGGGCATATGAATGATTTTGTGTCAGTTAGATTTTTCCGAGTATTCAGTTGATAGATTAATACGCTAGAGATTAGTGTAATTACTATGTTACTGCATGTTTGACATCTCTTACAGTCATTTCTTCTTGTTGCTACATGTTTAGACTTTTCAGCTTCATAAACATTAAATGGAGGGCTAGAGATTGAAATGTTGAAGTATCAATATTTAATTATTGCTTGCCAGTTAATCGTTATATGGTGATTTTTACCACTAGTAACGACTGTGGATTGTCAGAGATGAACTCTATTTGCTGCTATACAGAAACATAAATTTTGGATTAAAAAGTTAGTGTTTCTTTTCGATTGGTTTAATGAGAAAAGGGCAAAATTAACAACACAAGCTTCCTCTCGCCTCCCTCACAACAAATAAATAAATAAATAAGTGAATAAAAAAAAAAACAGAAAAGAAACTACAGATGGTGAGAAGCCCATGATGTCTTTGGTGAAACATTTTCAGTACGATACAATAGAGAGTAGAGACTGGCATTTTTCTATTTTTAGATTATTGTTTCTTTACTCTCTGCGCTATAATTTATGCATATGTCCTCTTCTTTTCTCTTAATCAGATGTTTACTCGATTTTTTATTTTTTTTGGTGCTTCTTAGAATACTAATGTTGAAGTTAACCAACATATGTGTTCTGGCAATTGATTTTTGTTAAATATGTGAGAATCAAGAGTGTAATATGCACGCCATGAAGGATAATGATCCCCATTGCATCAAAGGTTGGCATCTCCTTATTAGATAAGCTCAAATTCAAGACATGCATATCTTGATTACTTTATGAAGATGTGCATAAATGTATGAAGATAAAGTATTTGTGGTGTATGGACAAATAGAAAGTTTCAAATACTGTATTAACTTAAATCTTTGTTTGGCATGTACAGGGAACCTTCATTGAAGCAGAAAGATATTTTTTTATCAACAATGAGAAATAATTGGCTAAGGAAAAGCATTTTAGCTGCTGTCTGGGATTTAGTTCTAGTATTCAATCTCATGATCTAGCTATGAACAGAACACCTTATTGAGATACTAGTTAGGTGTTTTTTTTCAAAAGGTGCTTGTTGCTATATAACCGAGTACGAATAACATCCTTTGATTAAGTATATATTTTGTCTACTGGTAAGGTAGAACTAAAACCACGAGCTCCCAGTGCAGGACTTTCTTGTTACTAACTTTACTATCTATTTTAGTTTATTGAGTCAATGGAAATCTCCTTTTCACTGAAGATATGCAATTGGCTGTAACATTGGGTTGTGATTGTTTATGTTTTGGGATATGGAGCCATTGTGAGTCATCAAGAATAATGTAATCTTCACCTCAACACCATTGCCCGTAAAAGACATCAGATTATGTAGTGAATATACATGCTGCAATAGAGCTTGTGTTAATTCTTAAGTGTCCCTTTTGGAATGCGACAAATATGGGGAGATAGATATTTTAATTTTGTTTTCATCCAAAATCTGTCTTGATGTGACTTTTCTTATTTAGTTTTGTGGTTGTAATTGGACATTATTGGTTTAAATTTTAAAGAGAATTATTGATAAATTATTCAAATTATAAATAATTTTAAGTATTTCACTAAAAAAAATATTTTTAGGTAAATCATAATTATTATAAATTTTTAAAATTGCTTTTACTAATAATGTTTTGGATGATTATCGGTCAACAAAGTATTCACCAAAAGATAAATTTAAAATTTTAACCTGTGATATATTTAAAATTAATCGTGGTTTTAATGTTTAATTTTAAACTGAAATTATAATTGCATTATGCATAGAAAAATCATTGAAATCAAAAAGTAGCTACCACATGTTTAGTGGCTATAAGTTCCATTTTCCTTTTGAATGGAATGAGATAATACGTAGTTTATGATTAAAAGACGGTGGCAAGGATAGAAATGAAAGAATCCAAAACAATCGAGAACATATCGAACACCCGGGAAAACAATTCCCATTCCTTCTCCTTGATTCGGTGTCCCATCCAGGCATTGACACGAACCAGTTTGGGAAAAAGAAGCACCAAACCAAATGCTACGAACTTGACACCTTGTTTTCTGTAACTGACACGTAAGACATGACAACATTGTAACCAAGCCACGTTGCGTAAACTCTGTCATCTCACCCATCCCTCCCTCGTTAAGTATAAAAAAGATCCCACCCTCACCTCTCCCAATCACAACTTGCCTAAATTTTATTTCACATTGAGGCTTTTGATAGAGCAGTTGTTGTTCTCTCTTTGATTGTAGAGGAATAGAATTGGTGCAAACGGTGATGGCTTCAAGGGTGCTTTTGGTGATGGTGGTGTTTGCCGTGGTATGTAACTGCTCCAGTGTTGGGCATATGCCCTCAACCAAAGATGAAGTTAATGACTTTGAGGAAGTAAAGTCGATGCGTGCCGCCGACAAGGCGGCGGAGGCGGCGAGAGAGGGAAAAGAGGAGTCAGAGTCATGGACAGAGTGGGCTAAGGAGAAAATTTCTGAAGGGCTTGGGTTGAAGCAAGACGAACACAAGGAAAGCACCACTAAGAAAACCTCTGATTATGTCAGTGACACTGCCCAGAAGACCAAAGAATATGCTAAAGATGCTGCCAGTGACAGTGTCCAGAAGACTAAAGATTATGCCAGTGATGCAGCACATAAGACCAAAGAAAAAGTGTCTGAATATGCAAGTGATGGTGCTCTTAAGGCCAGTGACAGTACTCAAAACACCAAAGAGTATGCTACTGATACTGCACAGAAGACCAAAGATTATGCTAGTGGCACTGCTGAGAAAACCAAACGTTATGCCAGTGACACTGCTCAGAAGGCCAAAGACAAGATCCAAGACGTTGCTTCTGGTAAGCATACAAATATACAATCTTTAGCTTTTTTTTTATCAGTTACTCATGCTGTAATATTAAAAATAATTCTAGTATGCTTACATAGAGTACAGAGAAACATTGGTTCTGTCTTCACCTTCTTTTTGGCAAATAGTATTCGCTCCCTGAATTCTAGTTTCCAAAATAGCAATGTTTTGAAGTTCACAAGGAAAAACTTAATTGGGACTAATACCATGTGGAATTTTGTTCCAAATTAAAAAGGATGCTTTTTTTAGGAATGTGATGTGAAAATTGTACTTCTATTTATGAATCTGGAATAATGGTACTATTAAATAAGTGTTTAGCCGAAAATAAATGTACAGAAAATTTGCAGAAGTAGAATAAAGGAATGTTAACAAATGCTTTGGTTTGGTAATTGATCTCTGGCAGTTAACTAAATTTGATTATGCTTGATTAATCAAATACATAATTACATAACCATTTTTTGGCCATCTTGGTTCCCCAATGATCAGAGGCAGGTCATTACACTGCAGACAAAGCTAGAGATGTGAAAGATGCTGCTGCAGAGAGAGCTAGTGAGATGGCAAATACGGCAAAGGAGAAAACTGAATATATCAAGAATGTAGCAACTGGCACAGCAGGGTCTGCCAAGGAGAAGGCTGGTAGAGCAACAGAAGAAGCAACTAACAAGGCTGGTGAAGCAAAAGAAAAAGCATGTCAGAAGAGACAAGAGGCAAATGAGAGGGCTTCTGAGAAGGCTGAGCAAGTTAAAGAGGCAGCCAAAGGTAAAGCAGAGGAGACCCTTGAGTGTGCCAAGGAGAAAACTAAAGAGGGTTATGAAGCTGCCAAGCAAAAATCCCAAAAAGTCAAAGATAGGTATGCTGGCCAAGGCCGTGATGCTGAGCTTTGAGCCTCAAGTGCTTCAAGCACTATATTTCATGGATTCTCGTAACGTATTACTTTTTGTGTCACAAGAGTAGTCCAATTCTGCAGAATCTTGTGTATATATATATAGAAATGTCTGTGTTTGTCTTGTCTTGGCAATGTTGGGTTTTGCCTTATTTAAATATTCTGTATTGACTATCACGTAGTTTTAATTGGGAACATTTTGTATCAAAATTTTCTTCTGCTTTCCTTTTTTCAAGTTCAAAGTATAGTAATAATAATTGCAATCCCCAACTTGTGCATCCATTTCTGCCCAATTCTGCATCTGTCTGGTCTTGTTTAGGTGTAGTGTTTTTGGTAGATTTGCTGCTGTTTGACTTGTTCAAGTATAATAATAGCCATCCAATGACCATGTAATAACAAATTCAGAAAACTTTGCATTTGTTTGCTGTTACATTGCTGAATCGGTATTATAAGTTGTATCACCCTGCATCAATTACAATTATTGCTTAACCTTTGCCTAATAAGCCCAAATTCAGCTCACTCTATCCATTACCAGTTCAAAATCTTTGGGCCAGAATCTTCACTTCAGCCCATTACGAAGCAAGCCCGTTAAACATGACTTAGAAACCCATTTAACGGCCCCAAAAGTTTTGGGCCTAATAATACAACATTGGCTGGCCACCATTCTTGACAAATTTTGTTTTTATTTTTTATTTTTGACTACGAACCTATTTTTCCAAATAGGCCGATAACGACGTGTTAGGAGAAAAAAGTCAAAAAATCAAAGCGACACATGGGGCCATGGCGCGAAGTCCCGAGTTTTCTTGACTCTTGACAGCTTGTGGACCTCTTGCACGCAGCGTGAAGCGTCACGAGTAACGAGCATAGCTGAAATGGTTGGTAACAAGAAGTGGATAAAGTGAAAAGGAGGGCCCTGAGATTTGCGCCTGGTCCTCACTCCTCATCCATGCAATGCAACTGTGGCTACAATTTGTTTGCATTCATATTTTAATGCGTAACCATAAACGTGTTTCCACATGGGACGGGTTCCAACAAAGTGTTTTCGTGTTTTCAAGGGAAGGGCCAATCACTAATCACATTAATGAAAATAAGTGCCTCATCCTAATATTCATTTCTGTCTCTTGTATATAATAATAATATACACTATGCTCATATCATGTTATATATTTTATAATTTTTAGAATAAAATTACTAAATACTTTGGCTGCATAAACATAATAAATACCGACACAATAACAAATACTTAAATCACAATTTACTCTAAAAATAAATACCGACATAAAGAATTATTTATGTTGTGTTTGGTTTATCTTCTTTCAATTGATAAAATAACCTATAAATAATACAAGTTTAAAAATTATTTACATAAAATGAGTATTTTTTTAAATTATTTATTAAAATTAAGTAATTTTAATTATTTTAATAGTGAACAGTAAATATGCTCACTGCAAGTTTTACATTGTTTGAGTCAATATAATAATATTTTTTTACACGCTATTTTTTATTTAATTATTTATTATACTTCATTAAAATTGTCTCATCTTAATAAATAATTTATATTATTTAGTTCAATTGACCCTTTCAATCTTGTACCTCTTTCACGTGGACACCTAAAATAGTAAACTTTTTATGTTGGGCCGGAAAAGTAAACAGAAGCTGCCACGTACATAGAATGAAAGAACATGAAACAAAAGCAGGAGGTGTCGATGTGATGTGATGCTGCACAAGTGCAAACATGTGATGTTCATGGATCACTAATTTGGACGGCACATTATTAATTCAACTCAGAATGACACGTCATTTGTCACTCCACATGTTTTTCAATTGAATTTGAACCTATTAAATCAATGGGGATGGATGCATTTGGTAAATAACTAAATATGCCGTTTGCAAGTTAGGCCATATTTTAAGAATATTTATTAATGGATAAATATTGGCTTTGTGAATTGTCATGTATTGAGTATATATAATTAGTCTTCGTGGTTTCTGACGTAATCACTATCAACATCGTATTAGGAAGTCGGCTTTAGCTGAATGTTTATTTTTTTAAAATGATTTAATTTTAAAACACTTCCATTTTTATGAGAGAAATTGGATAAGAACTAAATGAATCTAAAAGGTAGACATGAGTGGCATGATGTCATACACTTTGTATATTTCTAAGTTCTAATTCCTTAGGATCACAATTAAAAATTAACAATGTACAACTCATCCATTATACTTCTAAGATTCAACATCTATAATTCTAAACTATTTTTCAGCCAATAATTTATAAGATGACAAAATATAGACATAAACTAAACACTTTGTATATTTTTCTATTATAATCAACTCTATTTCATAGGTTTTAGAGTTTGAGTTTCATTTTCTTTTTAGTTTTAACAATTGTAATTAAATTCACAACAACAACAAAAAAAATTGTACTTATAATAATCTAATCACTATTTTTTAAAATTGACAAACTCGGCACTATTACAAAAAAAATAGTCAAATCTTGTGTGTTACTATCAAGTATTCTTTATTTAATGTGGAGCATCTCTGTTCAAAATTGAAACAGTAATCGATAAATTCTTTTTAATAAGGGCAATTCTAAGATTCAAATTCAAATTTTTGACTTAGAACACTTTAAAATTTAACATGCTTCCACTGAATCAACACAGCCAACTTTGTATATGGGGCTACGTCAAGTTTATCTGTTCTAGCTAGAATGTGCTAGCTTTTTAAAAGTTGTTGTATTCTGGATGCTATAAAGAGTTAATTAATGTAAAAGCATATTCAAATTATTGGTCCGTAAAAAATGCGATAAAAGTTGCATGGTCCACAAATTATTTATTGAATTATTTGGTAAAAATCATTATGAAGCTGCCGTGAATATCTAAAATTGTAAAACCAGTTTTTTTAATGGTTAAAATCTTAGAAAATATAAATTTTTTAAGAATTTTGTTATATTTAAAAAGCCATAGTACTTTGAAAATAATCCTCTAATTAGATGCTTCTCAAAAGCTGTTTGAAATAGCACAAGAAGAAAAATCATAAAAAAAAAATGATTTTTTTTTATCAAATTAATTATGACTTTGACTGTTAAAAAACAAAAAAAAATCTTAAACACAAACTCAGTTTGTCACAACATCTGGTACTAACAAAGACTTTTCCTTTCTCATATATATTAATGGATATATTTAACAATAGTGGCAAAACTTGAACTAAATTCTAAAGAACTAAAATACTCAATAAATTATAGACTAAAAAATTTGAGGGGCTAAATAATTTTCTTAAAGTAAATTACATAAATATTTTTTTTAAGTAGCCATGCCCCATGCCCTTAAAATTGCACGAAAATAGTATTGGAGGATATATAATAAGTAATATCACTTTTTTATAATTTGTATCACGTAAGAGAGGCAAAACGTCCAAAAGAGTTGGAAGGTTAGGTCGCATGTGATGATCACAATGAATCAAGCACAAAAATCAGGAACAGCAATCCTATGAAATCAATGTCAGTGGTACAAAGAAATGAAGATGTTTTATTCAAAAAAGAAGAAATAAATAATAATGCAGTTCAACTTTGACCCAAAAAAAATAAAAATTGGAAAGGAGAAGATCTTTTCACGCCTTCACCAAAACATATAATAAACGTGCATGGTGCGGTGCCGCCCAACCTATGATAATACAATAGTACTAATGAAGATTATATAGTAATCATTTTATTTTTCCAGGTTTCTCAAAAATAGGTGGTAATTCTTCTTCCTCAATAATTTAGGAGTTTAATAAAAGAATACTATTTTTAATATGTTATATAGGATATGCAAACGAGAAGTTAAGGTGAGTAACAACGACTTTGATATTCTTGATACATTTTAAGAAGCTGCTTTTTAAAAATCGATATCAAATTCAACGTTTATATCTTTTTTTAATTTTATCTATGATTTTAAATTTGGACATAAAACTTAAAAGCTTTAAAAATGACTTTAAGTGTTTATTATTAATACATGTACTTGTACAACATATACAACAAAATAATTTTTAAATTGTACCGCAACTACATATTTTAATATATTAATATATCAAATTAATAGAAAATCTTTTCTTCAAGAGTAAGTCAATTTGTATCTATTATACTTGTTCTCATTTTTATTGTTTTTTTTTTTATGTNACGGATCTATTTTTTTATTTTATTACCTGCACATGCATTATACGTAATTGCAACTAATTAAAAACTAATTAACTTTCTACAAAATGACAACGACTAGAAATAAAATAAGAAGGAGTGAGTAGTTATTCTTCAATATAAAAAATTAAACATGTAACTTTCACGTAGCTGGCTAAGAGATCCCTCGAAACGTGCAATTATTGTTCAACCAAATGCTGCTGGTGCTGGGATTGGGTAGCAATGATCACATGCCCCATAAACTAAACAAATGCTAGGTGGACTAAAATAATAAAATAATGTTCTACCAAAGTTTTAATTCTTTTAAAATCCAAATGCAGGTATATATATATATTTGTTATACCAATAAGCGTGTAGATCACCTGGTAAGGGGGTGTTCTAGCTTAATTAAGGATCTCGGGTTCGAGCCCTTGAAAATGCACAACTATGTCTATTGAGAGAGCTTTGCCGCTCTTGTGGTCTTTCCCGGCTTGAAACTGGATTAGTCGGACGAAGCCCGAACACCAGTGGAAAACCAAAATATATATATATATTTGTTATTATTACTAATGCTTTTGTAATCAACAAGTTCCTATATTCCAGCGACAATTTTATAATAACAGATTTTAGATTTGTTGTCATCATTTTGCCATCCATAGCCTTCCTTTTGCGTTAAGAATTAAGATATACATATATATATTTTAATGATGGCTTGTTTCGGAACTAGTTTTACATAGAAGCTACAATTGTTTTCTTATATATATATATATATATAGTCAGCTTAATTTTTAGTAAAGATATTACTTAAGTGTGTGTTTAGATTAGTTGTGAAGAAATAAATTATGTAAATAATCAATTTTTGGTAGAATGAATTGTGGGAGAATCAAAAGCTCCGTTTGGATTAGCTTAGAAATAACAGATTATGTATTTAAACGATATTATGAAAAAAAAAAAATTGATGTTTGAAGAATCTATTTATGTTTGAACATGTTAATTTGTAATCAATTTTCATTTAGATTGTATGAAGAAAATTGCTTCTAAATGTTTAATTTCCAAAAAAAGGTATAAAATATTTTTATGGTGTTACAAATATTGAAGGGCAATGATGTAAAAATGAGAAAAAATGGTTAAAAAATCAAAAGTTTAGGTGAGGGAGCTTATGTAAAAAAGATGTCGAGTGTATTGAAATGTGTGAACAGCTATTTTCATCTTTTACTCAAACATAAACTTTTAACTCACATAATCGATTATAAATTCAAAAAAATTGTTGGAAGAAAAATAAACTAATCCAAACATGCACTAACTTACTAATGGTTCATTTGATGTTAGTCAGAGTTCCATCCCTGCTATGCAATTCCTGAATCTTTTCTTCATATGTTGCACTATTGTATAACCTAAAAAAATTAAAGAAATAAAAAAAAGAGAGGGATGTGTCTTATATATAACTAAACAAAAAATGTACAAAAATAAGGATAATTGGTAAGTAAAACAGACAAAAACATATTCTTCATGTTCCAAATTTTGAAGAAAAAACTAAAAATTAAGTACCAAAATCACTTCCTTTTATTTAATGAGGTGCTTGTATATTGTATAAAATAATTAAAATATCTCTCAGTATTATATATTTATTTCATTTATATATGCGATTATTTTATTTATATATATGCGGATTATTTTATTATATTTAAATAAGATAAATCATATATATAAATAAAATAATCATATAATATCAAAACATATATATATTGATCAGTTTTTACCNGTGATAGGCAGTTGTTTAAAATTATCCTTTTATACACTTTATGATATTTTTTCTAAGTTTTAAAAACTTAGAATAATTCTCTCTAAAACCAATTTAATAGTTTAAAACAATATGCTACTTACATTGTTATTTCATATTTTACACATTTAGTAAAATTTAGATTTTAATCTAATTACTAAATCCTACCTCGTCTTCTCTAGAAACTTAGAGATTTAGATCTAATTAAACTAAACTTTAGTTAAATTCACTTTCTTGTCATTAGGATAAAAAATATAATTTTGTGGGAAATTATTTGAAGAAAAAAAATCTAAACATGACACAAATTAAATATATTATTGCAAGATAATTATATGTCTAGATTTTTTAATTTATTTATTTGATAGCACCTTAAATTTTGTCTCTTTGCTCATAATCTTACACGGTATGCAACAAGTATCTTTCAAAAAAATATATAAAAAAAAAATTAAAAACAAACAGTTTCATATGAAAGATTGAGTATCATAGGTGAGAGACACATGCCGAAAATCGGGGGCAATTGCAGCCAATCAGCTTATTCTTTGTGGAGGATCTCCACTTCTAATAATAATTTATAAAATATTATTACTTATACTATTTTAGCCAATTATTTGAGTATAGTTATATTTCTTCTAATTATAAAAGGCAGAGAATTTGATGTAATAAGTTTTATTTCCAATATAGCGTAATATATTAAAATTAAGAATTATTATTTTTTTTAAAAAAATAAAAATGGTGGAGTGTTATTTGAAGTATTTACAAGAGAATGGTTCAAAACTACAACACGAAACTAGGAAAGTGGAGTTTGTGTCACGGTGTGAGAGCCATAATAAGGTGAGGAGAGTTGGCTTCTTCTTCGTATAATCGAAAGAGTGTTGGATAATTGGACAATTTTATTTATATATTTTTCTAATTGGTTGACTTTTCCTATTTAGGTAACGTTAGCTCTCCATTTCCGTTTCATTCAGGTACTTGGAGTTATACTAGACAATAGACATACATAACAGACATTAGTAATACAGAAGGCAGAACACCCCCCCAACCCATATACACCAGCTCAGAACACTCCCCCAAGTTGCATTCTTTTGCTCTTTTCTGGCCCTGATTCCATCATTTCCGATTGAATCTGGTGTCTGTCAGAGAAAGAGGGTTTTAGCAAAAGGGTCTTGAGCCTTTTTGCCCAAGCTTGTGTGATTTGCAGAGGAACAAAAATGGTGATCGCCAAGTTTGGGAAGCAGAACGAGAAGGAGAAGCAGGAAACGCAAGTTGGGAAATACTTGATGGGTAGGATTCTAGGAGAAGGCAATTTCGGAAAGGTCAAACATGCGAGGAACATCGATTCTGGGCAATCATTTGCGATTAAGATTCTTGACAAGAGCAAGATCATCGACCTCAATGTCACGGATCAGGTCTGCTTCTACTTGTCATTTTTCATTCACAGCTGCTTCAATACCCCATTTATTTGTTTTTCTCATCTCTCTCGTTTTTGTTCTCTATCTTCTCAAATTTAGTTTCTTTCTAATCTGGGTTTCGAGGTTCTGGTTCTTCAATTCTCTTCCATTTCCACCTGGGTTTCTTTCTTTCGTTTCCTCTGCTTTCCTCTATTCTGAAATACCCCTTAAATTTTCTGCAAAATTTATGTACATTGATAATGTCTCTGTGTCCTTCAGCTCTTGAATTGATCCTCATTCATTCACTTCCCCATTGCCTTTTTATTTTCATTTTGTGTTTTTGTTTCAAAACAAAAGCTTTTAACTTGATTATTTTTTTATCTAACGGAAATGAGTTGGGACAAAGTTGCAGATAAAGAGGGAAATAGCTACCTTGAAGCTCCTCAAGCATCCCAACGTCGTCAGATTATACGAGGTTCTACCCTATTCCTATAACTCATCCAATCCTTTCCAGCACTAATCAGAAATTTAATGTTTTATTTAAAAAGGTTGAATTTAACGTTTAATTACACCTAAAAATTTACAACTGTTTTTTTTTTTTTTTTTTTTTTTTTTTNTTTTTTTTTTGTAATTTTTATTATTAAACTCTTTCTCTGGATCATGCAAATACAGTAATAGGATTAGCACCAATCATGGAGTCACTAATTTCGTGATTTTTTTTTCCTTTAATAATAATACAGTAATAGGATTAGCACCAATCATGGAGACACTGATTTCGTTTTTTTTTTTTTTTTTTGTAATAATAATATTATAATTATTATTTAACTTAATTATTCCGTCAATTCCAAAGCTTCAAAATTTCCAATATTTTCAACTTCTGATAAAATGATCGCCTATTTTTATTTTTTAAATGGTCGTATAAAATAATGTAAAATTTAAAATATATGAATAATATTTTTAGACGAAAAATAGGAGAAAGACCCCAGGAACAAACCCCACCGAAAATCAAATCCAGCCATAAGTGAGGGCTTCAACCAGCATTAGTGCATTCCTATCTTTTTGTTTGGATCCTAAATTTGTCCATTTCCTTTATCCAATTTGTTTCGTGGCCGACGGGACATGTTGTGTCAATGTCTGCTTCCCACTTCCCATTATNGTGTCAATGTCTGCTTCCCATTATTGCTTTGTGTTTGCTGTGTTCATCTTCATCTTCATAAATGGTCATGGGTGACGGGTCTAACTTGAACCAAGTCAGACAATGCGGGTTTTACCCGTACACAACGCCTAGATCAGTCACCCGTGACCAAGCCTCTGTCATTTGGACCACGGAGATTTCATAATAGGATGCCACGTGTGAGAACGATGTAAGACTAGTAATAATAATAATAATAATAAATAAATATACTAAATCAATTATATCACGTTAGGAATCGAATTTTGCATTACAATAATTTTTCCAACTTTGGATGATACTATGGATAATTTTTGGGTATTATTGCGGTTGCGTGGATTCTACACCTTATCTCTTTCTTGGAGCTATCACTGATTGATTTGCATCTGGGATAGATGTTTTGTTTACTAGTTCCACCCCGTACAATACACGGGAGATGTTAAATAAAGAGAGAAAAAAAATAAAAAATAAAAAGATGAGAGAACGAGAAATATTGTTTTTAATAAATACTCTCAAAAAAAAAAAAATCTCAGAATATAGAGATTTTGATTCCATGCTCTCTTTTCATTTCAAGAAAAAGAAAGCTCCAAAATTCCCATATTGATGACTTGTGTGATTGGTTGGTGGTGGGCTATACACGTAGAAAAAAATGTGGCAGATATGTGAGTGGGCTACTTTATTGTTTGTTAGGGTTAAAAGAAATCTTACATGGGCCCTATGAATTTATTGAGGTATGTGGCTATGTTATGATGTGAGGTTAATGAGCGAGCCTACATGTCATTTGTATTTTTCTTTCAACATAAAATTTATAAATTTTAAGAATGTTTTCAATATTATTTAGTGACGAATGCAAAGGGGCCAGCAAGGCACTGGCCCTCCTATATTTCAATTTTTTTAATTTTTTTTTACAAAATTTCTTAAAAAAATGTTTAATATTTTTATAATTTAGCCCCTCCACTTTTATAATTTGACCCACATTAAGTTATTTTTGGATTCATCACCCATCACTTAACCACAAGTCACTTGTTTACATCACAAGTGCTCACTTGTTTACATCGCGGATCCTTGAGTTAACTGGAAAGAGCATTAAAGGGTTCTATTGCATTTGCAACTTACGACTGCATGTATTGATGTCAAAGTCTTCTGATTATGATTTATAACTGTAATTATGCAGGTCTTGGCTAGCAAAAGCAAGATTTATATGGTCCTAGAGTACGTGAATGGAGGGGAATTGTTTGACAAAATTGTAAGGACCACTAGTATGAATGTAAATGGGGTGATTTTTCAATGTCAGTTGAGTAGTTAGAAATGAGAATTAACAAGGTACTTGTGATTACAGGCATCCCATGGAAAAGTTCCAGAAGCTGAAGGTAGAAAGTTGTTCCAACAGTTAATTGATGGTGTGAGCTACTGTCACAATAAAGGTGTCTTCCACAGGGATCTCAAGGTTGTTTCCCAGTCCTCTTAAAAAAAACTGAAACTGCACTCAACCATTGCTAGTCTTTTGAGTTATATATACTGCTTGCATTGTTATTAAAAGATGATGCTATTCTATTTCAGCTCGAGAATGTACTTGTGGATAGAGAAGGGAACATTAAGATATCCGATTTTGGTCTTAGTGCTCTACCCCAGCATTTAAGGGTAAGATAAAGATAATGATATTCTTTGAACCACAGCTGAAGGAAGAATAAAATTTTATCATTTTTGGTCATTGGCTCACAGTGATGATGGTATGAAAATTTCAGAGAGATGGGCTGCTGCATACAACTTGTGGAAGTCCCAACTATGTTGCACCTGAGATTCTCGCTAATAGAGGTTATGATGGTGCAACATCTGATACATGGTCATGTGGTGTTATCTTGTATGTAATTCTAACAGGATATCTCCCATTTGATGATAGAAATCTTGCAGTTCTTTACCAAAAGGTATTCAATTCAAATCATATGCTTCATTCATTAGTTTCATCAATCAAATATGAATTGGTTTTGATTTTTGTTTTTCTTGGGACACAAGATTTTTAAAGGAGATGTTCAGATACCAAAATGGCTATCACCTGGTGCCCAAAACATGATAAAGAGCATTCTTGATCCCAATCCTGTTACCCGGATAACAATTGCTGGCATCAAAGAAGATGAATGGTTCAGGCAAGACTATGTTCCTGCGAACCCCGAGGAAGAGGAAGATGTATATATTGACGAAGAAGCCTTTTGTTCCGACCATGAAACAGTATGATTCTCAACTTGTTGCTCCATTTTTTGTGTTTTTTGTTTTTGGCTGTGTAACTTAGAACTAGTACTCTCTTGGTAATAGGCAAGTGAAGAAGAAGCAAAGAGTCCAGGATCATCAACACCAACACTCATCAATGCATTTCAGTTGATAGGGATGTGTTCATGCTTAGACCTCTCTGGCTTCTTTGAAAAAGAGGTGAGAATGGAAGTCAAATTGGCAGCAGATTTGTGATATCATATAGTTTAAGCACAATTTCCATTTTCTTTAGATAGTTTAAGTCACTCATGCACAATCTGCTTAATTTTGCAGCATGTGTCTGAGAGGAAGATAAGATTTACATCCAACCATTCACCGAAAGACCTAATCGAAAGGATTGAGGACATTGTAACGGAAATGGGATATAGAGTCCAGAAGAAAAATGGAAAAGTTAGTATTGTTGCTTATATTTGTGAAACCTTATTCTTCCACTTAACAAACATTTTCAGTATCTATTAGCTTGCCTAAAACTAAAACTCACTGTTATGTCAATATTTCAGTTGAAAGTGACACAAGAAAACAAGACGCAGAAAAGTCTAGGTAGCCTCTCAGTGGCAGTAGAGGTAATGCTTTGTTTAGACTTTGAGCAAAACTATAACTAATAGCTGCTTAGTTTGTTAATCTCACAAATGATCTTCTCTTTTATATATGTAACAGGTGTTTGAAATAAGCCCATCCCTGTATGTAGTAGAGTTAAGAAAATCTTATGGAGATTCTTCTGTATATAGACAGGTAAATCCTCTCTCTTTCTCTCTTGTATTAGTTTAATCGGTGCATGCATGACAGCATCTGAATTTAACTCATGTCTGACTCAAATCCTACGCACTATCTTACATATGTATTTTGTATATGGTGCAGTTGTGCAACAAGTTATCAAATGATTTGGGTGTGCCCTCGAGCCCAAAACTAGGGAGCGTAGAGCATATAAGCATATAAGAAAGGGTTTAGAAGCCGTAAGATGNATTTCAGTTGAAAGTGACACAAGAAAACAAGACGCAGAAAAGTCTAGGTAGCCTCTCAGTTGCAGTAGAGGTAATGCTTTGTTTAGACTTTGAGCAAAACTATAACTAATAGCTGCTTAGTTTGTTAATCTCACAAATGATCTTCTCTTTTGTATATGTAACAGGTGTTTGAAATAAGCCCATCCTTGTATGTAGTAGAGTTAAGAAAATCTTATGGAGATTCTTCTGTATATAGACAGGTAAATCCTCTCTCTTGTATTAGTTTAATCGGTGCATGCATGACAGCATCTGAATTTAACTCATGTCTGACTCAAATCCTACGCACTATCTTACATATGTATTTTGTATATGGTGCAGTTGTGCAACAAGTTATCAAATGATTTGGGTGTGCCCTCGAGCCCAAAACTAGGGAGCGTAGAGCATATAAGCATATAAGAAAGGGTTTAGAAGCCGTAAGATGCTACTGTCAATATTGTGAGGAAGCATGGCTATATAGATGAGCGAAATGTCAGTTGTAAAATACCATAGCGATTCTAGCTACGAGTTAGTAAAATGTATATACGAAAAAGTTAGATCCTAAGAACACCTGTTTTGAATTGAAGTCCACACTGCAGGATCTCAATTCGAGAAAAAGGGCCATTTTTTTAGGAAACGTAAATATATATATATATATTTTTTATTCAAATTACTTCATTATAGTCATAAAGAGGAAGAGATTTGCATCATGAGTAAGAATGGCAATAGGGCGGATATTCTTATATACAATTAATTGAAAGTTATTTTTTTGAGAGTGTGTTTATTAAGACTTTGCGTACTAGCTCAATTATTATTATTTTTTATTTTATCTACCCATACATTGCACGGGTGTTGTACTAGTTATTATATATATATATATATGGATCCGAGGTAGGGTGAGTAGTGCATTTCCTATCCCAAGCCCCGTTAAAATCCTTATACACATTCTTATTTAGTTTGCCCTATACGTGCCTTATCACGGGTAAAAATTACAAGACTACATCGGATTCAGGTGAAATTTCCATACAAATGTGACAAACGCATGCTAGAGAAGCAAATAAGTACAGAGAAATAATGTGTTTCTTTTGGACTTACAAGATAACAGGTCAGAAACAATTTGTTAATCACACACTAATTTCTCTATACAATTAATTTATATACAGGACAAGGACAAATATAATACTTACAAAAGGCTATAGGGCAATCACCATTTCCACTTTATTCGAGGACAGGTGTAGGGTTCAATCAATCATAATAGATAAACTAATTGAGAACCCAAGGGGAAACAGAAATGAAGGGCTAAACTAGCTTGCAAGCCTGTTGCCAAATTCCTTGCTATATGCCTGAATCAAACCACTGTCATCTGCCATATGAAGCTTCTCATCCAACATTTTCTTGTATTGATCATCTCGGACCTCTAAACTACGCACAAGTTCAACCTACAAAAATCAAATTAATTACTAAGACCACAAATGATAAACACGAGATCTAACTGGTATTTATTGTGTAAAGAAACATTGATCTCTCCACAAATGAAGTGTTAATAGGCCCTAACCAGCAGCATATCATAACTAAAGAAAATTGACATTTAACAAATTCAAAGCAGATGCAGTGGGATGAAATTATCTAATCTCAAATTGGCATAACTACCCCCACAAACATGCAGCATAAAAAAGAAAGAAACTACAACTGATAGCAACATTGTCAAGAAAGAAACTATAACTACATAATATTTCTGAAAAAAAGCATGTGGAGGCAAATATCAACTAAAAAACGTCAAATCACCTGTTTTTGGAACATATCAAATTCATCAGAGGTTAGGGAGCCATCACTGTTAGAATCAAGGAGCTGCATCATCTCCCGGGCATCTTCCCCTGGTGCCCCCAGTTCCTCCATCACCTCTGTAAGTTCCTCAATGCTAATTCGACCATCTCCATTCTTGTCAAGAAGGCGAAATATCCTATCCCTCTGGTCAATCTCAATCCCTTTATGATTTGAGCTTGGAAGATCCCTAAGGCGCAGGGCAGCCAGTTCAGCTGCAGCCAGCATAATGGTCTTCAAACGCTTTGCCTGTTCGATGAGAGAGGTTTTTCATACAGCATAAACAGAAAATAGATCCTCTTAAGTGTTAGAAGTTAATTCACAAGTTATAAGGTCATGAGTTACATAGTTAAGTCAGAAGTTATTGGATAAGTTAATGGTTATGGGTTAATTGTAACTCCTCCATGAATTCAGGTATTAAGGCACTAGAAATAATTAGGCACTATGTAATTGCTCTTTTATAGTTACAATTTGTAGTCTAGAGAGTTCCTAGGAGTACTATTTAAGGAGATGTTGTACGAGTCTCAAAGGCATGACCAAAGACAAGAATATTCAAAATTATAGAAAACCATTTCAGTCCTCTCTTATTCTCCCTCTAATATTTTTCATCTAGCTTGGTTATTTGTTCCTAAGCCTACCATACTTTCATGTGGTGCAGAATTCCCAAATTTTCCAACATTAAGAAGATGTAAGAATGCTAATAAATGGACTGAAATCATAAATGTAGTTCTAGAGTTCAGTTTTTAGATATGTAAAGATGCTATTGCTATACAGGTGGAGGCCACCATTTATTTCTGAGTAAAGAACTTTGATAGATATCTTTATTTCATTTTCGAAAGATGACACTAACCTCCTCTGGATCAGTAAAACCACCCTTGTATAATGAATGGGATGCTGTTCCACCAACAGCTAACATGTCCATTTGAGTTGTCCTTATTTGTATTTCCATTAGTGGTCTGGTCCTACCATTGTCACTCACATCTACTGCCATATGTAAACTCATATACCCATTTGCTTTGGGCCTAGCAATATAATCTTTTGTCCGATTTGGGATTTCTTTCCAAATAGATTGGATGATTTGACGAGTCCTATAGCATGCTCTCTCTCCAACTTCCAATGTATCAACTCCAGGTCTAGGATTTAATATCACTCGTAGTCCAAGCACATCATTTATATCTTCTGGCTTCCGGCCATCTTTCAAGAGCTTCTTCATTGTGCTATAACGACTTTTATAGCGACCTTGAATTGAGATATCATCCACCATGGCTGCTAGCAAGGGATCAGCTTTTAGTGCTTGCAGCAACTCTTCCTTATATACGTCAACTAGAGATCTACCCCCTATCTCATGACTTCGTAACCATGCATCAACGTAAAGATATGAATAAGGAAATAAATACTGAAATGAGAGATCTTCCAATTCAAGGGATAAGTAGTTAGTTCCAACTGCATGAGCTAGAGGAGCATGTATTTTCATAACTTGTAGAGAAAGGATTTGCTGCTGATATCTTGGCAGGTAATCAAGATGTCTCATTATGTCAAGCTTCAAAGCCAAGTCTAAAATCAATGCCCTAATGTCATAATAAGTCAGGCAGAACTTTCTTAATGCAGCAGCATTATCATCATCTAGAACATCAACTCTGGATGGAATGTTCTGCACACGCAAACTTTCGTGCAACAAATGAGCAGTACCAGCTCCTATCTGATTTCGTATATCGTTTATAGATATGGCACCTGCCTCCAATACCTCTCTCAATATTCCAGCTGAGATAACTTCGGCATCCATCTGCAGGCACATTTACTAAAAAGAAACAATAAACAGAGATGAAATAGTAATGGATAACTGATATTTACAACATGTGCAACAAAGCAAACTCTGTTAGAAAAAGAAAAAGGAAAAAAGAAAGTTAAAACTCAAGTCAAGCGATAAGAAAAGACCTATGAGTTCTATCCCAAATCCAGATAAGTAACACTGCTTAAGGATTTTACAGAAAGAAATCCACATCAGAATATTATTAGTCACATGTTAAGGTAATGTATACCTAAGGTTGGAACTTAGAAGTTGTCAAATTCCAGTCTATGGACTGAGATCACAAGAGAAAGAGAGGATAGATTGGCAGATAATAAGAGTATATGACTGACATAAAAAATGGATACGTTCATCTTTGTGGAAACCTTCATTTTTTTTTTGGGTATTTTTTTTATTAAAAAGCTTCCTATTTCTCTATCAAGTATGAACACTAGTTTGAAGGAATATAGCCAATTTAGACATGAATATATTAGAAACAATTTTCCATCAGGTACTACACATTTTGCAAGGACCAAACCTCGATATGATTGACTTACAACTGAATGTTGAAAGGCACTATTCAGAAGCCTCACAACTTTGCAATTTGCAGTCCTATTTGAGGCATGGATTAGTGATTAATATTGAAGAATTGAATTGCAAAACAGATTTCTACTTGTTTCAACAATCAATCCCAGCTGATCTTTTCCTTAATTTTGAAATTTTCTGAGGTATGTTTACCTTATTTTACACTTGAAGCCCAGAATATAAATATCGCCAAGTCACCAACAACAAAAGGAACTAGTGGAAAATATACCATTATGTGAGGGGGCGGTAACATTCAAGACATTACTAAGTGGGGATCAAATATGAGTACCTGGAGATCAGCGAGAACCAAAGCTACAGATAAGGCCTTGGAAAGTGGGGGACGACCATCAGGAGCAAGATGCAAACTTTGCAAGATGGGGATTGACAGTTTGAGAGTCTTGAACAGAATATGAGACGAGCTGGTAGACAAGACGTTCATCCTCTCCGTTAGCTCATTGAAAGCACCCACCAGCTCCATCACCATCTTCCCGCCAACGTGCTCCGGCGGAGTAATAGCCACAGGCACGGAGGTAGCCGTCACGTCCGCCGCGTAAGCCACAGGGATCCCGCGCCGGCTACGCCTCCGGAGGCGGAGAGGGAAGAATATGGTGAGTACATGATGATGATGATGAATTGAAAAGCAAGGCTTTGAGAGTGAAGAGTGAGGAGGAAGGTGCGGAGCATAGAAGAGCTCCATTGGCATTGGCCTCAAGTCTCAGCTTGGTTCTTCACGACCAACAAGACCAACGGCTGGTCTTGTTTTGAGCTCAGTGAGGTGAGCGACGTGGATTTTTAACCGTCTCTTGTGGATGGAACTTGGTGGTTACCGTTTCTCCCAAACTTTATTGGTCATCACTCCTCTGAAATTTACACTAACTAACATACACAGGGTCAAAAATTTGTCCTTTTCAATCCTCTCTCTGTCCAAACCATACTCCTCTTTTCACTTTTTATGCTACACTAATGCTACTTATAAACTAAATAATTTCACACTTTGTCATACCAAATTAATAATGAAAAATAGAAAAAAAAATATATGAATTAATGCATTTATTTTTATTGTTATTTTCAAAAATCTTGCCTCTTTCAAGGATATAGATTTATAGAAAAAAATAGAACAGTGACTCAAAACTTTGATTTCTTTAGAAGAATATTTTTAATGAGATAATTGTTTCTTTCAGCCGTCACAAAAGAATGAAATGGAAAAACATAGCAGTAGTTAGCATTATAATGTTTTACTTTGTTATTAGCGAGCAGCAGACACATTGAGGTTATGGAAAGAGCTAATCAGAAAAAGGTTATTGTCTTCTCCAGCAGCTAGGTAAAAAGATAAACTTGCCATTGCTTTATACAAACAAAGAATTTTCTATAAACAAATACATCTGGTAATTTGATCTGTTTGTGCATATTTTAGTTGCACAATGGTGAATCTCGATCTTAAATTCCTAAGTAGCATAGGTAGATTTATGTTATTTTTTTCTTCAACAATAAGTGCACAAAGAATATTGTGTTCTGCAAAATGTACATACACTGCTATCTACAAAGCAACACCAAATTGAAAGGGCATGGTGTTCACTAGTTGGGTGGCCATCACTTCCATCCTCTCATCCTTCTACTAGCTATGTACAAAACCAACCATTCTTGCAGGTTAATTCATTTGCTGTGTTGAATTTGAACCTCATCTCTTCACAACATATCCTTAGCATTAGTGAAGCCAAGGTAGTATGGTACACCAGTTGAAGGTAGCCAGTCATTTCCTTGTAGAAAAGTGCCAGGGGTGAATTGTGTTGCCTCATTTTTATTTGTTATCACCTGGTAACCCTTCCATTTGACCCTTTTATCAGTTGCAGCGCCGGGGCCGCGATTCGCATACTCTCTATAATATAAGGTGTCAAGATAAAGATTACCACTCCATGGCATCCAGCCATCTGGTTGAATAAAGTCCCCAATGGTAGATTCCATAATAATAGTCCTTGAATAAGCCTTCCATGGTCTACCCAAGTAAGATCTTGTCTGCAACCTTGTAGGATAGAGTAGTTGATCAGGGACAATCTTGCAATTTTGGATAACAAGACCAGTAGACTCACGTTTGTCTACTCTGCCATGAGCTGTTACTATGTTTTGCTGGTTGGCCATTGGCTTTCTGACAATTATTTGGGAGCTTTGGATGACTGCTGTGGCATCACCAAAGATGAAGTCTACGGTGCCTATGATGACACAGTTGCGGTAGAATTGGCGATGTGCTTGGACGTATAATGTGTCTTGGTAACCTTCCATTCTGCAGTTATAGAAGGATGCTTTATCTGATTGAACTCGAAGTGCCACGGCTTGGTGTCCTTCAGCCCCTGCTGTGTTCCTGAATCCCATGTCCTTGGCCATGAAATTAAATCCAACAACCGCTGCGTGCAACAATATCAAATTAACTTATAGATTGTATTGAAGGCTTTCATGTATGAATGAATGAGCAAAAATGAAACAAGTTACCAAAGGGAGCAGTCTTAAAAGTGGAGACACCGGTTTTAAAGCTTTTGCTTCCAGTGATTATGGTCCTCTGAGGCCCATCTCCATACATATACACATTCGTTTGCTTCTTTGTGACAGTAACATACTCATCATACACACCAGCCTTCACATAAATAACAAATCTCCCTGAGAGAGTCTTGGGGTATGCAGCAAGAGCCGCAGCAATAGTCTTATATTGTCCACTCCCATCTTTTGCCACCACTGCATTAGGCTGCACTCTACTTTGGCTTGCCAATAGCTTCCTATCAGCAGCTGGTACCCATGAAGGGAATTCCCCTTTGCTCCCCTCTGCTTCCAGCAGCCTTCGCGAGCTGGCGCTGCTGTTGGTGTTTATTGTGATATTAAAAGAGCTCAAGATATCAGAGATGGCAGAAACCATGGCCAAGGCATTGCTTGTTAGTTGGGTGGCATTCTGAAGCCCATTATTCAATTCTTGTTTTAGATCAGATTGACTCACCCCATCAAGGCATGTTTGTTGGTATGATATCACAGCACTTAGCCAATCTTTGAGCTCTGCTTCTCTATCAGCCAAGGTATGCATTTGGCTCTCACCCACCATTGAAAATGATGCTTGCAGCTCATCAATGGCAAATTCCAACAAGTCCTTGCAATCCTCCAACCCCATTTTATCTGTTGAGTTCTTGGCGTCCTTGCCTAGGCCTCCTGATTTGTTCACTGCTGCTTCAACCTGTGAAATGGTGTAGTTAATTGCAGCTTGGATATAGTCCTTTGCTGTGGCATTTTTATCGTTGGCCACACTGTTTAGACTTTGAACACATTGTTGCTTGTAATCGGTTGTGTTGCACATAGCAGAAACAGCTTTTGAGGTTGTGGAAATTTGCTCTTCATTCCCATTAGACCCAGTGCGGGTAACACCAGCTATAAGACCAATAACTACACCTACCACAAGAATAATGGAGACTCCTCCTACAATCACCTTGGTATTTTTCATTTTTTACTCACTTTTCTTAATTTCTTTCTTCTTATGCAAGTTATATAATGGGATTTTGGTTTCCCAGGAAAGGGAATTAATGAACAAGGATTTGAAGCTAAAGAATGTGAGCAATTCTTATAAGCTAAACAGTGTCTTAAATTAGCAACACTAATTAGTGATTTCTTTTGTGTGTTGGTGGAGAGGGAAGGGAGGGTTTATGTTTAGCTTGTTGCAAGTGTGGCTCAGGATGATATGAAGGTTAAGAGACAATTACATATATATATGCTATCCAATCACTTTCCGAAATGGTTTCTCACTCGTCCATGCTTTGCCCTATTTTTGGATTTCTCATTAAAAGTCAACCAAATAATTGCGCCTTCCAATATCAAATTCCCATCTCATTCTTCATATCATATCAATCCATTTTTCTTTTCACTCAATTGTGGATCCCACTTTACTTAATTACTAGATACAAATTAATAAAATTTAGGATTTGGATCCTTTAAATAAGATAAACATTTTAGAGGGTGAAGTCAGAAGAATAACCGGTAATTAAGAAAAATTAACGGTTAAGATTATGATATAAATTAAGATTTATAATTTTTTTAAAATTCTCTCGTTAATTTTTATTGTTTAAAATGGACCAATCACTTCAGAAAATTATATCCTAAAATTTAATAGCCTCAAAAGGCTTTTTAAGTTGAGATTTTTTTTTTTTTCTCTTGAGNCTTCAGTTTAAGTTGAAGTAACTGATCTAAACCCATCACCCTATCCCATCCAACCCACTCGCAGAAAAATATCTCAGACCAATATGAGCAAAAAGCCAAAGAGAGAAGAGAAATATCTACACCATCCTAAGACCGACAGGTAATCCAGGTTATAACTGTGGTTACAAAGATCAACGATTAACGGTTATTTCCAATCCAAGGCCGAAAATGACGTGGCTTCAGCTGCAGATCCTTCAGCCGAGCACAATGAGCTCACCCTCTTCCACCCTCAGCTCACCCAAAACCCATTACTTGACAATTCGGCGCGGCATTGAGTCATGTTCAACCATGGCCGAACTGAAGCAATATCACTCCCTATTCGTTCGACTCGGCCTCTCGGCTGACAATGACGCAATGGGCAGAATAATCAAGTTTTGTTCGGTCTCCCCAAATGGCGATTTGGGCTATGCCCTTCAAGTGTTCGATACAATTCCCAACCCAGATGCGTTTATCTACAATACTATGATGAGAGGTTATTTGCAGTCCCAACTCCCCAGAACTTGCATTCTCTTATACTCGCACATGTTAGAAGAATCTGTGACACCCAACAGTTTTACATTCCCATCTGTTATAAGAGCTTGTTGTGTTGACAATGCTATTGAGGAAGGCAAACAAGTACATGCCCATGTTGTGAAATTTGGGTTCGGAGTAGATGGGTTCTCCCAGAACAATTTGATTCATATGTATGTGAATTTTCAATCTTTGGATGAAGCCAAGAAGGTGTTTGATAAGATGCCTGTACCTGATGTGGTGTCTTGGACTACTTTGATTACAGGGTATTCTCAATGGGGATTCGTTGATGAGGCTTATAATGTTTTTGAGTTTATGCCTGAGAAAAATTCTGTGTCTTGGAATGCCATGATTACCTCATATGTACAAAGCAATCGTTTTCAGGAGGCGTTTGCTTTATTTGATAAGATGCGGCTGGAAGAGGTGGAATTGAATAAGTTTGTAGCTGCTAGTATGCTGTCTGCTTGCACAGGACTGGGAGCTCTAGAGCAGGGGAAGTGGATACATAAACATATAGAGAGAAGTGAGATTGAATTGGACTCAAAACTCGCTACAACGATGATTGACATGTATTGTAAGTGTGGTTGTTTGGAGAAGGCATTTGAAATCTTTAGTGGGTTGCCAGAGAAAGGAGTTTCTTCATGGAACTGCATGATTGGAGGGCTTGCAATGCATGGGAAAGGAGATGATGCCATCAAGCTTTTTAAGGAGATGGAAAAGGAAATGGTTGCTCCAGACAACATCACTTTCGTGAATCTCCTCAGTGCGTGTGCTCATTCAGGATTGGTCGAGGAGGGTCGTTATTACTTTCATTATATGATTGTTGATCATGGTATTGAGCCCACAAAGGAGCATTATGGTTGCATGGTTGATCTGTTTGCTAGGGCTGGCATGCTAGAGGAAGCAAGAAAGGTCATAGATGAGATGCCCATGAGTCCTGATGCTGGTGTATTAGGTGCACTTCTTGGAGCTTGTAAAATCCATGGAAACATTGAGTTAGGAGAGCAAGTAGGCTGGAAGGTCATTGAACTAGAGCCTGGCAATAGTGGGCGTTATGTGATATTAGCTAATATATATGCTAATGCTGGTAGATGGGAAGATGTAGCTAACGTGAGGAAATTAATGAATGATAAGGGAGTGAAGAAGGCACCAGGCTTTTCCATTATTGAAATGAATGGTGTTGTTCATGAATTTATTGCAAGTGGGAGGGCTCATCCTCTAGCTAAAGCAATATATGCCAAAGTTGATGAGATGCTAGAATCCATTAGATTGGTTGGATATGTTCCAAACACTGATGGTGTATTACATGATCTTGTTGAGGAAGAAAGGGAGAATCCATTGTTCTACCACAGTGAGAAACTTGCAGTTGCTTACGGTTTATTAAAGACTAAACGTGGAGAAACTCTTCGGATCACCAAGAACCTGAGAATTTGTATAGATTGTCACCAAGCAAATAAGTTTATCTCCAAGGTTTTTGATCGAGATATAATAATAAGGGACAGGAACCGCTTCCACCATTTCAGTAATGGAGAGTGTTCTTGTAAAGATTTCTGGTAACAATTAATGGATTGGGAATCTATTACCAGATTTTCTGTATGCATAATACTTTACACCTCACCTGAACACATATATGATTCTATGTAATTATCAGTGTCCATATTACATGAAACTACTACTGTTGAAGACACTTGACAGCAGCCTTACCAGTTACCACAGCATCAGCATGCACAGGCAATGCATTAAGGGAGACACTTCAATGGGCGAGGAACTAAGAAATTAGAAAAGTCTAATCTGCAGTGCAGGACATGACTACTTGTACATACTGTTATACAAAATTGCAACTGCAAAAATTGTGTATGTAAAATAGGGTTAGTGTTACCAATAGCATGGTTAAATGATAGTGGATGCCAATTTTCTTAAGTGACAACAATTTGACTTAATGGAAATGACTCACTGAGTTGATTATTTCATCCTAAGGTATTAAGACCCGCTGAGTCAACTCACCAAGTTCGCCGCTTTCTCAACTAGGGCAATAAAAAATTCTGAGCCTCCCTCAACATGCCACAGTAACTTTCAATAAGCTATCACTTTTTTTTAAAAAATAAGTAAGAGTTCTTTACTTTTAATATTTAGTTATTCATGTAGTAATGTGCTAATGTTGCATAAAATATGTAATAATTCATTAATTCTAAGCACAAAAGTTTATAAAGAAAAAGAAAATAAAAATAGAAACGGTATAACACGGCCGGGTCGAGTCGAGAGTCCCACCCAGCCATCCACTCGTGCGACTCACGATTCCGAAGCGATTTCCGCTTCTCCTCCGTCACCGATCGAACACCGATCTGGGTCCAAATAACGCAGATAAACTTTTCATCTTTTCCAAAGCCTTGTTGTTCTAGGAGAATGTTATTGTTACCCTATGAATTTCCAGAAACCAAAATTTGGAATTTCCAGAGATTCTAACCGCTACAGTTAACCGTTATTTTCTGTGATTCTACTTTCACGACGATCTCTTCAGGTAAGAGCAAATATTGGATCTATGATTTGATGGAACGAAAAGTTAATACTTTTTATGCTCTAATCATAAATTTGATGAAAATTTAACAATTTTTAGCTCTTTTACTTAATTGGATAATTTTAGACATTCAATTTTTTATTATTATTTTAATTTTTATGTTGGAAATTTAGTCTATTAGCTGTGGAAGATTTCATCTTGATCTTCTCTGCGTTTTAGGGAACATATACGTTAGCTGGGGATACACAATTTGGGAAAATAGAAGTAAAGATGATGATCTGGGTTGCTCCTAGTTTGGGGTTGCTTTTTATTAATTTGTAACACTGTAGCAGATTGACCGCCGCCATATCAGTGGGGGGTTGCATTCATTTGAGAGTACATGCATGCAAAAATCTGAGACCACCTTCTTAATACTGATCAAAACCATCAAATGCATGCCCTTTCTTTCTAATTTTTCGGTAGGAGAATTTGTTTATTCATGGCTATCAACATTTCAAGTTCGGCATTTAGTCTAAGAATGTATATCAAAAAATGCAGTTTATAATAATTTATGTGATTAGAAATTTGTAGGCATATTATATGAATACAAAAAAATGCAATCAATTGCTAGCATAAATGCCTACTGCCTATATAGCATAACCTAAGGGCTCTTGAAATGGCAATTATGAATATACATATCTCTTAATGTGTTTTATCATGTATAGTCAGCATATATTACTAAATTTCAAAAGTAAAGAAGGATGCACGTGCATGCCGTCCAATATGAGGGTAATGAAACAAGTTCCCTTATTCTTAGAATGCCGAATTTCCTGAGGGACTTCTGTGGAGGACTATGTTGTATACGTTTCTTAAATGTTGAATCTTCAATTCTTTTCATATTTAGTGTTTGTTAATGATAGCTTTCCTTTCCCCTCTAGTAATCCAGTTTTCACTAAATGTTTCAACTGTTGAAGTAATTTTTGGTGAATAGTTCCTCTGAAGTGGCTTTTAGCTCACACTTTCTTGGAGGGTGCTAAGAAACAAAAAAAAGAATAAAAGAAATAAGAGAGAGAGAGAGGGGGGACTTGAACAACCTGAACATGTAGCCATCTTTTCAACTCAGTCAGCATGATTGTAAAGTTTTCCTAAACTTACCCCTTCTAATTTTTAATGGAGTGTTTCCAAACTGCTCTGTGTTGCAAACTGCTTCCCTATTTACAATCTATATTGTGAGTTAGATTATCTCAATGATATAGGATTCTTTTCTCTTTCCTATATCTCCCACATATCTTTATATTTTTGTTCTACTTTTTTTTCCTCTTTTTTGAAGTTTGTTAGCCTGCCTTGTGCATCATATTGATGAATTTTTTATTTTTTATTTTCTGGCCGTACTACGTTGAAGCTCTGATGTCTGGGCAGCCAACCCTATTGCCTTCTCATCATGATTGCTGAAACAGGGAAGGCTCTTAGATTGCTGGACATGTTATAGTTGTTGGACTTGCCTCGTGTACAGTGCTCCTTCAGATGTGAGTGATAGAGCTCTGCTTTGGGTGAATGCCTGAGCTAATGGCCCCAATTCGCTCCACCGGGTTTGTTGATCCTGGTTGGGATCATGGCGTTGCTCAAGATGAGCGGAAAAAGAAGGTTAGATGCAATTACTGTGGGAAAATAGTTAGTGGTGGCATATACAGATTAAAGCAGCATTTAGCACGAGTTTCTGGTGAAGTGACATACTGTGAAAAGGCTCCCGAGGAAGTCTACTTGAAAATGAAGGAAAACCTGGAAGGATGCCGTTCCAATAAGAGACAAAAGCAAGTTGATGGACAAGCGTATATGAATTTCCATTCTAATGATGATGAAGATGAGGAAGAGAGAGTTGGATATAGAAGCAAAGGGAAGCAATTAATGGTTGATAGAAATGTAGCCTTAAATTTAACTCCTCTTCGGTCATTAGGATATGTTGATCCTGGGTGGGAACATGGTGTTGCTCAGGATGAGAGAAAGAAGAAAGTCAAATGCAATTATTGTGAGAAAATTGTTAGCGGAGGTATCAATCGGTTTAAACAACATCTGGCAAGGATTCCTGGAGAGGTAGCACCCTGTAAACATGCTCCTGAGGAGGTTTATCTTAAAATAAAAGAGAATATGAAATGGCATCGCACTGGAAGGAGACATCGACGACCTGAGACTAAGGAATTGCCAGCTTTTTATGCAAAGTCAGATAATGAAGATGAAGAGGATGAGCAAGTGGAAGATACTCTGCATCATATGAATAAGGAAACTCTGATTGATGTTGATAAGAAATTGTCTAAAGATTTAAGAAAGACCTTGAAAGGAATGTCACCTAGTAGTGGTCCGGAACCAGTATTGAGAAGATCAAGATTGGATTCTGTTTATCTGAAATTTCCCAAGAATCAGACACCTCAAACTTACAAACAAGTAAAAGTTAAGACAGGGCCCACCAAGAAATTACGCAAGGAAGTCATATCTGCAATTTGCAAGTTTTTTCACCATGCAGGAGTTCCTTTACAGGCTGCAAACTCTTTATATTTTCAGAAGATGCTGGAAGTGGTTGGTCAATATGGACAAGGACTGGTGTGCCCTTCAAGCCAACTTATTTCTGGTCGGTTTCTACAGGAGGAAATTGCTACCATTAAGAATTACCTTGTTGAATATAAGGCTTCCTGGGCATTTACTGGTTGTTCTATAATGGCAGATAGTTGGAGAGATACACAGGGTAGGACATTAATTAACTTTCTGGTTTCATGTCCTCATGGTGTATACTTTGTTTCTTCAGTTGATGCCACTAATGTTGTAGAAGATGCTCCAAATTTATTTAAGCTTCTGGACAAAGTGGTGGAAGAGATAGGTGAGGAAAATGTAGTGCAGGTAATTTGTTCTTTTCTAATCCTGTGGCATTCTCCTTGATCCTAAATTTTATCTGGTAGTAGTTATTTATCTTTGTTTTTCTTCTTCCCCCTTCTTTTGATGTAGGTAATTACTGAAAATACTCCCAGCTACAAAGCTGCTGGAAAGATGCTTGAAGAGAAAAGAAGGAATTTATTCTGGACCCCATGTGCCACCTACTGTATTGAACGGATGCTTGAAGATTTTATGAAGATTAAAGGTGTCGGAGAGTGCATGGAGAAGGGCCAAAAAATAACAAGGCTCATATACAATCAAATATGGTTGTTAAATCTTATGAAGAGTGAATTTACCCAGGGGCAGGACGTTCTAAAGCCAGCTGGCACCCGGTATGCCTCTAGCTTTGCTACATTACAGAGCTTGGTGGACCATCGAGTCGGTCTGAAACGAATGTTTCTATCAAACAAATGGATATCATCTAGGTTCTCTAACACAAGCGAGGGAAAAGAGGTGGAAAAAATTGTTTTGAATGTTACATTCTGGAAGAAAATGCATTATGTTAGGAAGTCAGTAGATCCAGTAATGCATGTACTTCAAAAGGTTTACAGTGGCGAAAGCTTGTCAATGCCATATATATATAACGACATGTACAGGGCAAAACTTGCAATCAAAGGTATTCATGATGATGATGCACGTAAATATGAGCCATTCTGGAAGGTGATAGACAGTCATTGGAACTCTCTTTTCTATCACCCTCTTTACTTGGCTGCATACTTCTTAAATCCATCATACCGATATCGTACGGATTTTGTGGCGGTATGTGATAAAATATTAAACATTTCCTCTTTGGTTGCAAATCTATATTAAGTTCTTTCCTGAAGTAATTTTTTTGTTATATGACTATAGCATTCAGAGGTAGTACGTGGACTGAATCAATGCATTGTGCGGCTGGAGCCAGATAACATGAGACAGATTTCTGCGTCAATGCAGGTGAGATATCTTTAATGACACTTTTATATTTTACAGGAATCGCTAGATATTTTCTTACTGTCTGCTTCATGTCGATGTTATTTTCAGATTAATGATTACATTTCAGCAAAATCTGACTTTGGAACCGAATTGGCAATCAGCACAAGAACAGAGCTTGAACCAGGTAAACTGCTATCTTACTGTTAGAAGCTTCGTGTGTGACGTAGTACTTCTACCATATCAACTTTGACTTGACCAGTTTTTCTTTTCCTTTTCCACCTCACTAGCTGCTTGGTGGCAACAACATGGAATAAGTTGCTTAGAATTGCAAAGAATAGCTGTACGCATATTAAGTCAGACATGCTCATCTTTTGGGTGTGAGCATGACTGGAGTATATATGATCAGATATACAGCAAAAGGCGGAATCGTCTATCTCAGAAGAAAATGAATGACCTTATCTATGTTCACTACAACTTGCGACTAAGAGAATGCCAATTAAGAAAAAGGTCCAAGGACTTGAACTCAATCTCTGTTGACAGTGTTCTGCCAGAGCCTTTGCTCGATGATTGGATTGTTGATGCCAATGCACAAAGCTCTGATGGCGATAAGGTATTCAGCATTGACTGTCTTGTTCAACTTGCATGAGTGATAATAAAGCTTTAATTGCCAATTGATGGATTAGATATTCTTATAAATCAAATTTGAGTTTGCTAAATCAAGTTATTTCATGCGTCAATGCACTATATGTTGTGGCATATCCAATATTTTTACTATAAGGGTTCCATTACTCACTCTATCACTTGAGTTTGCAGCGGCTGAATAGTTTAACCCAATTAGGGTCTTAATGGTTGGTTGTTGGAATTATATAATATCATTTTCATATATGAAATGGGATATTATGCACTAAACATGTTATGACTTGTAGTTACTTGTTGGATATTGCATTGCTGCGGGAAACATGAAACAGGTTTTGTTTTGTGTTAATCATTCAGAATCTTGCTTGTAGCTGAAATATGCTCTTTAGCAGTGAAGCACCTCAGTTGTAGATCTACTGATGGCACATTTTATCTGGTTTTGTTTTTTTAGGACACCCCTTTTGGATTTGATCAAGACGAAGAATATGAAAATGATTCAATTGAATATGAAGATGGAGCTGCAAGGTCTGGGAAGGGACCCCTTGAGCTGGTGACTATGGCTGATGTAGGATCAGTGGATGTAGGTCATGCCAGCATTGATGCCGCCACTGATGAAGAATCTGATCTGAATTATTTTCATGATGATTTGAGTGAGTAATCAAGTTACATGGTTCTTTTGGAATTAGTAACTATATGGTTACAGCTTGCTAGGCTGTGCAACATTTTGTGGGGGAAAAAAAAATTAGGATGGTCATCTTGGTAGCCCACTAGCCTTGTATCTTGATGTTAGTTTCTTCTATTGAAGCATAATTATTTTAGATGGAATGCACACTACTTCATCCCATTCCAAACCCGCACTCACTTCCCCTATAGAAGTATGATTTTTCATTTCCTAGATTAGAGAAACTTCAGAACTAATTATGATTCCAAGGACAGATCAATGAAAATAGCGATTTGTATAAAATTATTTGGGATGTAAAAAAAATTAAGCCATATCATAAATTACTAAAATACTCGACATTACGTAGTTATTTTTATTTATATATATAATTATTTTATTTATATTTAAATATGATAATCATATACTATCAAAAATAATCATATATATAAATAAAATAATTACATAATATCAAAAAATATTTTAAATATTTCTTGAGATGCCCAAACTTGTATATCCTTTCTCTCCAAGTTTTTGAACTTGAGAATAATTTTTCCCATAAAAACAAACTTGTATATGTCCTTGTGCTGGCCGCAGAGTGCATCCAGACTTGTAGAAAATGCGAGAATAAGACAAAATTTAAAGAAAGAATCCTCTCTTTTGCCTTCTGAAAAATGGTGGTTCTATACTTCTATTGTTGAATAATCTATAATGTCTTCTACTTAACAGATTTCACAGAAACTGTATATAATCAAAAAGTTAACAAAAGGACAGTTATGCATTATAAAAGATGTTTGTTAAGCTATATTTGATACTTTTAAGGGTAGCATTATCCCTCACCTAGTTGAGTAGGTTTTGGTAAGATCTACTAAGTGATTTCAATATGTAACAGAACACATAGCTTCTTATAAAATATAATAACAACATAATATAAAAAAGTACGCAAAATCTTTTTTTTTTTTTTTTGCAATAGTTAGTTTTTGTTTGACACGTTTTTTTATATGATGTCGTTCTTACATTTTATAAAAAATTGTGTAATCTATTGCATATTGTGTGGCTTAATTTTTCGAGATCTTGTTAATGACACCAAATAATCAATTCAACCCAACTAGGTATGTTTGGTTCCATATCCCACGCACGTGCTCTTCTTGAAGTAAAATCCCAAGTTTCTCTAACCTTGAAGAACTCCTCAGCGCGTGAAATTGGATGAATAGCTACCTTGTTCAAATGAGTGGCATTCTCAATCACATGGATAACAAACTCAACTTCAAGACCATTCAGAAAACACAACCAGTTTCACCTCCTTCAGACAATGATGTGGATGTATCATGCCAACTTTCCCCGATGTCTTAAATGAAGGCTTATACACAGAACTACAACATTGAAAGAAAAAGAGCTTTACTGCAACAAGCATATCAGACAAAATAAGATTACATAATTTTATGACTAGAGGGCATATGAATCAATCTTTCCTATCAAAACCAGACAATGTGCAATGAGATCTCAACGTGCTCTCATTGACTTCTGATGTATTTAAGATATACTAGCACACACTAGACATAAGCCATTTGAGACTTCAATATGGGCTGGGCCAAAATAAATTATATTATAATTTTTTTAAAAGAAATTTTATGATACCACATAAGTATGTTATACTACATTGACATAACAAGTATATGTAATTTTTATATTTTATCATATATAAATATAATTTATCTTATTTTCTCAAATAAATTTAAAAATAATTAATTTGTACACATGTCATTCACACATTAATTATTCTTATATAATATAACATGTTCCTAAAAATATATAAAAAAAAACCTCTTTTTTTTTTTATGTCTTTAAGAATTTATCTTATATTGTTAATAACTTATTTTTCTTCTTCTTTATCAACAAATTAACATGAGCCCGCTAAGCCCAAAAATGAAGAGCTGCCCTAACTGGCATTTGAATCCTTATTTGGGCTGGGCTTGGTTTATTATGTTTTTGGGCTAAGACCCCTTCTTCCCCCTTAATCCCTTATATACCTAAGCGGTAACGACGCTGTTGAATTGTTTTCTCTGTCGTGTCGTCTACCTNTAATAACTTATTTTTCTTCTTCTTTATCAACAAATTAACATGAGCCCGCTAAGCCCAAAAATGAAGAGCTGCCCTAACTGGCATTTGAATCCTTATTTGGGCTGGGCTTGGTTTATTATGTTTTTGGGCTAAAACCCCTTCTTCCCCCTTAATCCCTTATATACCTAAGCGGTAACGACGCTGTTGAATTGTTTTCTCTGTCGTGTCGTCTCCCTCGGCAGCAAAAAAGCAAGCCCTCAATTTCTCTCCTCCAACTCGAACTAGAAGGATTTCTGCGCAGAGAAGCTGTTTGGGTTTTGATTCGTCGATCAAGAATGCTAGAGAGCAACCCAGTGGTTGGGCTCTCATGGCAACCAAAGTTGCCTATTCCATCCTCATCAGGAACCTCCAATGGTGGCTCCGTTGCTAAATCTCAAACCGAGGCATCAAGTAGCACTCTTTGGAAACCCAATTCGGAGCTGGTTGATGGTCTCTTTGTTCCCCCAAGCGAACCCAGAAAATTGAACAAGTTTCTTAGAAAGCAAATTAAAGATACAGCTGGGAACAATTGGTATGTCTGCATTCCAGCTACAGATGATGCTCTAAAAATCTTATGTATTCTGATGTTTCTGAATCTAAGTAGGGTTCAATAGCTTATATCTCTTTAGTTGTTTTTCTACTAACCTTAGCTGGGTCAGGTTGTTGTTTCTGAAAGCAAGTAAGGTTCATTTATAATTCTTTTGTTGTTTGTCTATTTCATTGTTGCTCATCTTAGCTGGGTAAGAATGTTGTAGGATATAGGAAATAGTAGCCTCTGTTTTCTCAAATAGCAATTTAATTGTCTGAGTTGTTTAGTTATATATTCCAGTGATTTTTTTACATTGCAGAGTGTATAAAATTATTGTGTTAAATTCATCAGGTTCGACATGCCTGCCCAAACCATGACCCCGGAATTGCAGAAAGATCTGAAGTTATTGAAGGTACTTTTGATATCTGCTCTTAATGTATTCATTTTTTATATTCAGTTATTCGGAATATGTTCAATATTGTGTGCTCTTTTAGTTCAAAACTTCTCCAGAGCAGACACCTTCAGGCCATGCATATATGCATTGGGAGAGCATTGAGAAATGTTGAGACCCAAGTTCATATTAGGAGCATTTAAAAATCTATAAAATTCAGGCTAGAGATGTATAAAGTATTTTTGCTAGAATCACAAACTGTGACTGCATTGATTCCATCAATTTGCACTGAGCTACGTGGTTTTGTTTTTTATGCCAGTTCTGATGCCTTTACTTGTTTTAAGCGGAATAGGATCCTTACACTATGTGTATAAATGTTGATGTTTACAGCTGAGGGGTGCAATTGATCCAAAGCGACACTACAAGAAGGGTGATTCAAATTTAAAATCACTGCCAAAGTATTTCCAGGTGAGTTCATGGTTTTACACTAAATATATCATCACATAGGAGAGCATACGGATTTGTATATGACATGTTCCATGAAAATGTCAACTTCTGTTCAACAACTTTAACATTCAGATTATTGAATTTGATCAGGTGGGAACAGTTATAGAGTCTTCTCTGGAATTCTACTCAAACAGACTGACAAAGAAGGAGAGGAAAGCAACGCTTGCAGATGAGTTGCTTTCTGATCAAGACCTTGCAGCTTACAGGTAAAATAGGCTGGAAAAGATTTTAGGCATGAAGTAGCATGACAAAGTGAATTTTATATGCGTGTTGGATTGAGCACGTGCATTTCTTTATGTCATGGCCAAAGAGAATCAATGTTAGAATCCATTAAGGGAGAGATAAGCTGCAACCGAATGACATTCAAATAATTTAAAGTCATTTAAGGGGGTAAAATGGCATACATAGTTTATTTGTGTAGAAGTTCTGCTACTAAAATGAAAATGATGTGACATTAGATATATGCTACCAAGCAAAATAACAGTATTCCAACCCTCATTTGGGTTGGAAAGCCAAAGACTCAGCTGATAATTCATTGTAAATGACTTAGTCACTCATGATAGGTTTATATGTTGTTTCATTAGAAAGCTTCCATCCGATCAGTTGGAATCATTTTCTGGATGAAATATTCTTGTGCATCAACTGATGATAGAGCATGGCCCCAAAAAAAAAATGACGATGGAGAAAGGCAGACCTAATTTCAGAAGCAGGCACAAGTATATTTTCAAATTATTACAATAAAAAGAAGACGTCTCTATAATGAATTTCATTTAATCAGCAGGTTGGGCGTGCACGTGCACACACATTTTCATATGATTACCGGGAATCCGTCTTCTAATGTGTATATTAAAAGGACGAACTTGTTCATACTTGTTCTTAAGCTTTTTAGGTTACTCACTCTCTGCTTGTTTATCAACTTTCAGGAAGCGGAAGGTTCGAGAGATTGAAGAACAAAATCGACCAGGTGGCAATGACAAATGGAAGATAAAAGGTCGGAATTCGTGGAAGCGTGCAAAGGAAAGGAGGAATCACTGAATTCCCACTGTTTTTGATATTAAATATGGTGTCTCACTGGCAATTCCATGCAACTGTTGTACCAAAGCAGCATGACCAGTAGATTGCCAACCAGTCCTGGAGATTTGCGGCAACGCAAGAGGGTAAAAAGTGGAGAAAAGGGTGATCGTGTGAGTTTATCCATGAATGTTACGATGGTTTTAGGAGAAATAGCATTTATTCTTGTCCTTAGTACAATGGTTACTGCTCTGAAACAGGTCATGATTGAGTTATTCTGAAAATATCTTCAATAGGTACAAAAATCACTGATCCTGCTTTGTCTTTGATTATATTGGTTTGGTCATTGTTTTCACAATTTCATTTTTCCAGCATATGATCTCGCTTCCGCTCAACATTGCCTTTTAGGCTCTTATAATAATTTGTTAACCATCGTCATTCAGAAAGTGCGTCCATAGGAATGAAATGAAGTGGAAAACAAGTAGCTGAATATTACAGATTTTATTGTACATTTTTCAACGGAAAAATCTAATACTGTGGGGATTAGAACTCCATACGCGTAGCAAAATTACAAGGCTGTTGTCATTGTTCATCAAATATGAATAGGACGGCATTTTTCTTAGATAATTGTGCCTAATATAGTGGAACAATTACCATGTCTATCACAATTGAAGATATGGAACTAGAGCTAACAGTTCTACGCAATTTTGAAGGCCTTGGATTACTGAACCACATGAAATGGCTCACTCAAAACGGGCATCAATTTTAAAATCAAAGGAAAAACAGCATGACTAGATTTTATTTATTTTAAAATCATGTGGAGGAAAAGCAGGGAATCCCCATCTCTAGCCTCGCTTCCACAAACGTTAATTTTTCAAGGAAAAAGGTATAGAAGGCAGTTTCTGATGAAGTAGACAATCACTTACCTATCCGTTTTTTTTGTCAGTTCTGTTTTCTACAACTCTTCTCCCCATTCCTTACGTAGTTAATAAAGAAAATCATGCTTTCAGGGACTTTAAAAGACATAACCCTATATTGCAAACTTCTTTTAGTGNGCCTCGCTTCCACAAACGTTAATTTTTCAAGGAAAAAGGTATAGAAGGCAGTTTATGATGAAGTAGACAATCACTTACCTATCCGTTTTTTTTGTCAGTTCTGTTTTCTACAACTCTTCTCCCCATTCCTTACGTAGTTAATAAAGAAAATCATGCTTTCAGGGACTTTAAAAGACATAACCCTATATTGCAAACTTCTTTTAGTGGTAATTTTAACCTAAATGAAAGTATTCACCAACTCCGTCTGCATCAATAAGACAAAACAAGGAATAATAATAATAATGACCCCCGAACACACCCTCCTTTAAACTTCTTTCCTTTGTCTTTTTTTTTTTTTTTCTGGGGAGGGAGTTTAATTCATTCCAATTTGAAAATGCAGCAGCACTTACAGATCAGCCTGAAATATTACAGTGTATTGTGAAAAAAGAGCATTTAGAACAAAAGCCAGATCCTACAGGAAAGAGAGATCATTTCCATGCATAGCCGTAAGTATTTATATCTGACATATGTACAAGAAAACTGCCTATTTATTTAAATAAAAGAAAAATCGACAGCAAATTCTCCTTTTTGCGACTATAGCTATGGGGCTTTTCCTTCATTCCTTGCACAATAGTTCCTTTGACAAGAGTATGACTGAGATTGGAACCGTCTTAGTTTCAGGGCAAAGGTTCTTGTGAATCTCCCAAACGAGACAAATGGAGATAAGCATCAGTTCCTGTGAATAAACCTATGAATGTATTATCTTTCTCGATAGTTGAAGCAAGGCAAAAACAAGAAGTAAACATAATAAGTCCAGAAAACAAGAAACAGATGAACCAGTACTGTGCAAATGTAGTCGCTACAAGATATACATGTGAAGCTATTCCGGAAGGTAGCTTCAAGTGTTGGAGGTATTATGTGTTAGACTACAATAAATTAAAAAACCATCCTACTACAGCAGACACCGCAAGAACTTGAGTTAATGAGTAATGATTACCATAGAAAGAGAAAAGCATTTATTTGATACTTCCCTTAAAGCTGTGATTGTTCTTATAAAAGTCAAAGGGCTAATAGGAAACAACTTCAAAAGTTGATGTAGATGCAGTTATATCATGTCAAAGTGTAATCAGATCCCATTTTTTCAAACCCCTTCTATCCAGTAAATAAGGAACAGAGACATAAAGTAGCCTTGCCCTTACTCCAAGTGCTACAGTAGAATATTGGTACGTAATCTAAATGTGAAATATTGTGAATGAAGAGAGACAAAGTCAAAGGGCTAATAGGAAACAACTTCAAAAGTTGATGTAGATGCAGTTATATCATGTCAAAGTGTAATCAGATCCCATTTTTTCAAACCCCTTCTATCCAGTAAATAAGGAACAGAGACATAAAGTAGCCGTGCCCTTACTCCAAGTGCTACAGTAGAATATTGGTACGTAATCTAAATGTGAAATATTGTGAATGAAGAGAGACATTAGAAATAATTTACTCACCGTATCCTTCCATAGAGATGATTTGAAGATCACCCCCAAAATACCGAGCATACAGACGGCTAATAGGAAGCCCATATCCATATCCAGCCATTGTCACATTATCAGCTATTCCAAGATCTGAATGCTCATTTAATGGGTTTTTAGCTGTACTATACAGATAAGTAAAAATTCTTGGAAGACCACTTCTTGGTATCCCACCTCCCTCATCTGAAACCTACAATGCCATTTAGATCAGCTGCTTTAGTCTAGATTCATAATGGTTGATGGCATGTAAAAGTGCCCCAATAAAAGGCCAGAACTCCAAAAGGAGGATAAACTGAGTACCTTTATGGTAACATCCTCTATTCCGTCAGCAACTATTATTCTAACAGGAGGTGCAACTTTGTCGGAATCCATAAAACGCTCTTCGACAGCACGTAGTGAGTTCTTAACCAACTCAAACACCATAAGATGCAAGTGTGCTGGAACATACCTGTTGTAGAAACACAAGAATTATAGAGAAAAGAAACAAACAACTTCTAAATTATAACTCTACAAGTCCTAATAATATAACCATTCATAGCATAAGAAACATGAAGAATTCTCTGAAAAAGAAATGAATAAGAAAGAGACATAAGCTTGTATAAGTAATGACAGCAAAAATGAAAACAAAAGAATTCTTGGAAGAAGGAAGCGAGTTTCTCACGGAAAAGTAAAATCAGGATCCCCATAAATATGAACATCCGGGGAACTGCCATATTCACGAAAACATATGCCACGGGCATCCTCACTGGCATTCCTTGCCACCGCCACAGGAGACATTTTTGTATGTATATAACCTACACAATGCCGAGGTGGATTGGGATTGTGCAACTCAACATGCTGCCCTGCATCCCATAAAAGTGAAAAACACACACAATGAGATTAGATTTTAGATCACCACGAAAAACATCTCAAAAGAAAAAAATTAGTAGCACTCTCCAACAAATACAATCATTAGTCAAGGAGGGTTTTCCCGAACTAACCAATTAGCATGCGGATTCCAATTCTTGACATGTAAAAGCGATCAAGGAACTGATGAATCTCATCAAGATCTTCATAATCAATTTTTGGATCCAGACCTTTCTTCAACTGCTGAACACCCAAGGCCATTGTTGGTACCACATTGTTGTGTCTCACCTTGATGGCCTTAATCATTTCTGTGAATTCTTTCTCATCATTCATATCCTTGATCTCAGGGAAAGATCTAAGGTCACGGAAAGAATCCAAGTACCAATCCCGCACCTGTAGACATAACAATTTAGCACAATGCAATGTAAGTAACTGCCACATTAGAAAGTTAAACAACAAATCTGCATCTAAGAAACCAAGAGTCAATTCAAAACAAGTCCCTTTCCCATATGTTACTAAAAGTTCCATAAAACATACCTTTGTAACCTGGACTACTCCAATATCATCATAAACTAACATTATTGAATCCTAAAAGGAGCCTAGCCAAAATCATTCTGATATCTACCATCAATGAGAATCATGAAATTGAAAACCAAGTAATATGTTCTCTTTGAAAGCAGAAGTTCAAGGTTTGCGGTTGTAAAGGAAAGAAACATATGTAAATGATAATTAACCTGCAGTAATAGTAATTAATCTATATATTTTTCCCGGTTTGTATCAAGCATGAGAGACAAAAGTTCAATTTAAAATTTTCAGAGCAGCCTATTAAGTTCTGCAATACCTAAAATTCCACTTAAAGATCCTCAATAGGAAATAATAATAATTAAATAATTTAGCTGAGTTTGCACAATGAACCCACCAAAAAGGCACCCAAAGTTCTCAAGAAAGGCATTGACACCAAATAGAACTTCACATGCTCAGATTCCAATTGCCAATATTATTAAACACGATTGTCCATAAAAAAAATTGAGACTCTGAGCAGGAATGTACGTTATGTGATTATGTTTATAATATATCAAAATCCAGAATAAAACTCACAAATTAATTTATATTTAAAGATTCTAACTTTTGCTATTTTTTAAAGAAAGTAAGTCGTCCCTCCTCGATTGCAGCAGTAAAAAAAGAACAAGGAAATAGTCATATAATCGTAATACATATCTAAAACTCTCTTCCCCATATACAGATAAGAACACAAACACACAAAACAGAATTATCCATCAAAAAAATCAAGAGAGAAAAATCTAGCACAAAATAAGCCACAATTATGTATAGTAGAATGTAAAAAGTAGTACCTTTAAAACAGCAGGTTTCTCAGATAAGCCATAAGGGAGATTCTCAAGCTCAATAGCTCTCCTCGCAATCCTAATGGGGAGCTCCTTGTGAAGGAACTGAGCAGAAATGAGCAAATTCTTGTCAATGGGTGTGGAGCCAAATTCCATCATGTACCTCAAGCTGACCCCTGTCTGCTTCATACAACCCCATCTGTGCACCTCCTCGATCAAGCTCTTGCAAAAGGACTCGCAGGCCTTCCTTGCCGCCATGGCTCTGTTCTTGAGCCAAAAAGCCAGTAATTGGGCAAGGAATTGGGAAAGCAACCAACATGCAAACGAAACACACAAAGCGAAACTGACATAGATATTAGATGCTAATAAACACGAAACAGAAACCCAATTTAGATATAGATAAATAAAGAAAGGGTCTTATTCCGTAGAGAGAGAAAATGACAAGTGAGAGCTAATGCTATGGGTCCTCTGAAAGAAACTAGGGTTAGATTTTAACCAGACATGACTTTTGGAGCAGAGATTGATTATCGAAGAAACCAAGGCTGACGTTATTCTTTTCTGGAGTGGAGAATTGGGGGATTGGAGGGATGCTGCTCTCACGTGTGAACTCTTGATTGCGAGGCTCTGGCTGCGACACGTGGGTGTCAGAACTGTTATACACGTGTGGAGATAACCGGTTCTTGAGGGAGTCTTGCCGGTTCATTGGGTTTTGGTCCTGGCCGATTCAGATTCAGATTTTACCGCAGGAAAGTAAGAAACGGACAAGAGTAACCCTTTACTATGGTCTAGCCCAGCCCATATTGGGCCCACTTAACTTTCAGATGTCTTCTATGAATCAACTATAAAAATATGCTTATTACATCGCTAACCAGTCTCACACTATGGCCATTGACCAGGGTGTGATAGAATAATTTGAGCTATAATTGAAAAAGAAAAGAAAAACTATTATTTAGTTTTAAAAGTTGAACAAATATTATTTGGTGTCAGGTAGACAGTAGACTGAGTTTTTGTAGATTACGTACTGGTCAAAAAATCATATTAGTTATATAAATAAATAGATCAATGTTTTCTTAAAGAAGATAATTAAGAAAGATCACTGTCACATAATTTTTATGTTAGGTACTTTAAGGATTACATGGACTTGTGAATAGTCAATGTATTTTTGTCGTATGTATATCTTTGCGTATTTCATTGGCTAAAGAAATATACCCAACCATGTTATATAAAGATACCTTTGCGTATTATTGTCGTATATATATATATTTAGTAATATCCCTCAATGATTGAATATGGATACTTTAATTAACAAATTCTTTTTTTTATTAGCAAAAATTTAAGGTGATGATATTGAGAGATTATTTTATTCTAAAATCAATGTATATCACATGCTTTAGTGAGAATTTATAATAGTATTTACAGATCGCCTATTAAAAATAGATTATTTATAGTGAGATTTAAATCTAAACTTTAGATTTAATTAATAAATTTTAAACTATAGGATAAAGATTTTAGGTCTTAAAAAAGAAAAAAAGAATAGCATAATCCCACAAAGACATACCATTACTTTTAGAATTTTTGAATTTATGGGACTTATATAATAACTTAGTGATAGACACAATATAAAGAGTGTTTTGTAGAAAGTAAAAGGCTATTTAATACACTGATATTTTTACCATCAAATACCTAAAATTTAATATTCCTCATTTTAATATGACAATGAAAAATGTAAAAGTTTTATATTGTGAAGTATATTAAATTTCTATGATGCTAACATTTTAAAAATCTCCTAAAAGATTGCCTTGGATAAGCACCCATATTATTGATTAGCATATATAGATTGAGAGGTGTTGCTTATGAGAAAATATTGAAATATCTCACAATTTAGCATGGATGAATAAAAATGATATATATCTTTGGTATCAAATAAAATATAACATAACATAAGAAATTCATTATTCTCTATAGAATAATAGAAGAAATGATTGAAGGCGAATGATTAGAGGAGTGCTTAGTGGTGAGAGACTGAGAGTAGAAAAGGGGATCCAATTAGAGACTTGTAGTTGTGGTTGTGCTAGTGGATCAGGATGTGGTCCAAACGAAAGAGACTGCCAAGTTTGAATGCTTTGCTTTTCCTCCAATGTACTACTTCTGCGAGTGTGAGGTGGAAATTGAATTCCAATGGTGGCCCAGTTTTGGAACCCAGTACAAGTTTAAAAGTTCTTATCCTCTGCAAAACCAACTTATAGAGACTTCACTCCTTCACAACGTGACCCCATGGCCAATGACATAAAAGAGATATGGAAACCCATGCCCATAATCCCACTCCAATCTACAACATCTAATACACTTGGATTGTCTGTCTCTCATATTGTGGCAACTCAGAGTTAAAACCAAAAAGAGAAACACTTTTTACACATTATCAAATCGGTTCAACTAAATTGAATTATGGGTGTGCATCATTGTAGTGATTAAGGGTTAAAGGTTCAATAAGAACATTATTAGGAGTAGAAAAATTGTAATTATTTTAACTTTTGAATAAAATTAGTCTTACGTCTAATTAAATAAAATAACGATACTCGTAATATTAACCAAAAAAAATATCACGCTATATTACATTGTGTGAAATATCAGAATACACCAAAAACAAAATGAGTTTAATGAAATTTAAATTGTACTAAATAATATAAAAACCATTATTAAAAAATTGATAACCCTTTCTCTTAAGATACTTTATTAGCCCTTTCTTTAATCATTAGATAGAAAAAGAAAAAATTTGAATATAGAACCTCAAAGTTTTTGAAAGAGCTTGTATCTCAACTTCTTTTTATGATCTTAAAAAAAGGAAGAACATTTGGCTTTCGTTTGGATTGTTCATCACCTATATATGGCTAAGGTGAATCAGATTCTTGCCCACTGGTTTTGCTTATCCCATGTTCAGCAGCAGTAATATCAATAAGATCCGGGGATCTGATTTCTACCCTTTTTTGGTTCCCTGGTAAAGCCAGAAGCAAGATACCAAGTGTTTGAAAAAGTGCCTCAAATAGAATAAAGGAACTGAAAGAAAATTGATACTTCATAGTACCCACAACCTCTTTCTTCTTCAACTCTCTTCAAGGGGTAGATAATGAGATTCAATTCTCCAATACCAATTTGAAATATTCATGAACTGGCCAATATACCTGATTGGAGCAATGTCATCATCATGACTAATCGATAATCAATCCCATATAAAATATGATTTTCGTCTAGGGTTGGAACAAACCATTAAATATAGATGTTCAACAAAGTCAACCTTCATTTTACAGCTTATGTTTATACCTTATTTACGTCAAAAGTTTGTTAGTTGTTGCTAGGACTTCAATCTAAAATTTTCATCATTCCGATCTACTAAACAACATATAGGTCACTTTACATCTCATTTCTTACAATGCTTAACAACAACTTCGTTTTGATGATAATAAGGAGACAACTAACGATATATAATAAGAATAAATGTGATACACTTTTTCTAATAAAAAGGTAAACTGGTATATTACTCATCATAACTTTCCATTTTTCTTTTGCTGTGCCTGTGAGTAATACAGACATATACCCGAAGAGATTAGTTGGGCCGAAAGTAAAATATTGGGCCATTGGAAGTTTAGAGATCCTGTACCACATTAATCAGTTGTAGAAAACATTAAGTGCTGCTCTGCCCAATGGTGGATAGGGAACATGTTGTAGACTAATGCCTAATGAGTTATGAGGAGTGTTCTTTTTCTCTTTAATGTAGTGTTTGATAATGAGCATATGTCTACCCTCGTACTGCCAATGTTCTCTTCCTCAAAACATTCCCAGAGAAGGCAACCAAGAGAAAAAGGGTGTTTCGGGTGGTCTATATCCTCAAATTTGGGTGACAATGTGAGACTTGTATTTTAAAATTAGTGTAATTATAAAAATATGAAAAATGTATAGACAGAGCAATTCAAAGTGTCAAAAAAAATTAAAAAATAACGTAAAATAATAATATTTTTTGACATAATTAAACTTTAATTTTGTCAATTATTTTAGAATCTAACCCAAGATTAATAACTCCATTTTTTTAGATATTTATAACGATACTAACTTCAAAATGTGAATCTCCCATAATCCTCTAAATAAGAATGAGGTAGCGCTATCTCTTTTAAAGAAAGAGTAAATTAGCAGCAATTGCTTTTAATATTATGTTAAGAATTAATATAATATAAAAGCTTGAATGTTCAAAAAAATAAAATTTGTAAGTGGATAAGAAATACAATAGTGGGGGAACTTTTTTTTTTTTTTTTAATATAGAAAGAGTTCAATTTTTTAACTGAAAAATATATGAAAATTTGAACTTAAGACATAATCAACCTTTTTATTATCTTACTTTTATAATTTTTTCATATAAAATTTTAATTTTTATTATGAACATGTATTTATTCCCTCAAACCTAAAAGTACACCTCGCTTCAAGCACATGCCTTGCCTTCTATATGAAGTGTGTACCATGCATTGTCATGTAGTTCCAAATGAAGTATTACACAGTGAAGACAGAGTTGGAGTAGGGGAATGATGGGCCAATGCAATACCAAATTACCAATAGATCCTTGCCTGCCAGGTGGTGACAGACAGCGCATAACACCTCATTCTCAGCTCCCACCTTGATTTAATAATAAATAATAAATAATAATATTTTGTGTCTCTGTTGTCTGTTCACATTCCCTCCCAATTCTTTCCCTCTCTTAGCTATCCAAAATGTCAAAGACAGAAAAGCATGTAGCAATTGCTATCATCATCAGACGCAACAACGCCCTTATGCTCTATAACTCCTTCTCAAATTCTCACGCGACATCTCTTCAATTTCTCATTTATTTCACCACCAAAAACATTGTGACATTATTACTAAATTATAATTGAAGTAACATAATTATTAATAAACTATCATATTATACTACTCAGTTCAATGTTCTTTAAAACATATATTATGAATGTATATGCTTTTATTTTATAGGATCTGTCTTAAGAAAAACTTTTAAAAGTATACAAATTTGGCTCTGGTTCTAATTGAAAACATCTTTTTTCTTTCTTAAATGGTTAAAAATGTTATGCTTTTTAAAAATTGATGTATTATAGGTGTTACGAAAAAAAAGTTGAAGCAAAAGAATTCTGAAAATAATTTTTTTATAAAATTATAATAAAAACTATTTAATATTGAATTCTCCTTTTGTTTTCCACAATTAATATTTCATATACATGACCTTGCCAAAAATAAATTTAAGATATATTATATTTATATTGTATTTAATAAAATAAACGGGGATTCTATGATACTACGTAAGTATGTCATACTACACTGACGTGGCAAGCATACATAATTTTCATATTTTATTATATATAAAATATAATTTATTTTATTTTTTAAACAAACTTAAAAACAGTTAATTTGTACACATGTCATTCATTTATTGATCAATACAAAAGGGAGTTCCACAATAAGCACCACAAATGTTATCTTCAAAGAGGTGTTCCATCAAATCACTCAAAGAGGTATGACATAAATTGAAACATATCATGTTTGTAAATACACATATAAACTCTAAAGATTTAATCTTATACATTATAATTATACCAATGTTACAATTCCAATATCAGAACAAGTTCGTATAGACTTAGATGAAGACGTTGACAGTTATAGTCCCAATCATACACCATAGGTAATTTTAGAATAGTATTATCTCATTTTCCATTAGTTTAATGCACTTTCAAATTTTCTATGAATTCATGATTGATACTTGTAATATTACATCTATGGTTCAAAAAATGAAATCTACAATTGAAAAATTACATGCCATAGATTTATATAATTTATACTTCTATGATCACATTAATTTCATCTCACATCTAATTGCCTGAGACCTGCATCCCGCCGCCCGGTGACCCGCACATCGGCACGGGAATAGTACTAGTAAATACTAAAAATATCTAAGAAACCTCCTAAAACAAATATTTTAGTTAGGAAAAAAGAAGAAAGAAATATTTCACGATAAGAAGTAATTAATCGCGATAAAGACTTTCCCGCGTTTTGATGTGTTGGGTATCTTAACAACTTCTTTAATTTTTATCTGTAATTTGAATTTATCGCTTAAGCACAAAGAAAATTGAAAAATAAAACAGCACGAAATAATTATTTATTACCAGACAGCGATTCTCTCTCTTCTCCCCCCCAACTTCCCTGTTCCCTTTCTCTTCGTTCCACGCCATTTCCCCTGAATTAATCGAAAATCTGGCACATTCTCTTTTGCCTTTTGATTCCTTCCTTTCTCATTATAATTTTGCCGGGAAAAATATGCAATTTGTAAAAATTTCGTGAAATCTTTGAGTTAGGGTTCCTGTTTTAATTGGTTTTTGCCGGGATTTTGGGGGGAGACTTAATCTCCGGCAACCATGGCGACCAACTTGCAGATGAGCCCTCAGTTGGAGCAGATCCACGGTGAAATTCACGATAACTTCCGAGCACTCGCGTATGTATCCCAATTCTAACTCGCTCTTTCTCAGATTTGATCAAGTAGCGTATGCAAATTTTTTTCACATTGCTGGTCTCTTTTGAGAGTTTCTCTTTGGTCTTTTATGTAACATAATATGGTATTGCCTCCGATGAATGCCACTTAAGAATGTAAAGAACTTGTAGCATGTAGGCTATTGACATTTCATGAGCAGAGTTTGGTTGATATGGATTCAATGATTGCTAAAATTGGGGGACTTGATTGTTGAAATATTTGGGTGATGTTTCGAACTTTCAATTCTGTTCAATAGGAGTGATGAGTAATATGCTGATGACTAGAGAAGTTCCTCCCTTCAATTCCTTGCTTCCAACTTAGTGTCCTTTCTTTTGTTTTTTTTTTTTTTTTT